>VNWX01000867.1:0-17923 GCA_009869905.1 Ceratophysella communis
TTTTTTGGGTAAGTTGTATAAAATCTATGGTAAATGCCTCAGTTTATAGCCTAATTTTTTAAAATGAAGAGTAACACGGAAGAATTTTTAACCTCGAAACTCTACACTGGTCAAAATAACAGGTGCTGCTAACAGGTCCCGCTGATGCTGGTACATATTATGCCTTATGTGCGGGCTATGTTTGATGGGTTAAAAAAATTTTTTTTGACTATTATATAGCCAGGCTAATACATGATACATGACCTTTATATGAGGCGCATGACCAAAATCAGTCCCTTACAAAATTTTATTAACGATACGTTATTTCACACGGTGCAAACTTGTTTCTTATGGGGTTTTAACATTACTCTAAACTCCTATAGCCGATCATTAAGCTAAAGCTAGCCGGTTTTCACGGGCGTAAAGCCCGTTGCTATGGAGATGAATACGTAGAGTGTTGGTTGAAACGTCGTCGAAATGAAATGTACACGGTCGTTGACCTTTTTTGCCCGTTTTCCAATAAGCACCGTGTTAATCATAGCTGGTCGTCATAGCATCGGGCGAAATTTTTCACAAAAATCAACAAAAATGCTCTCCGATGCTTTTAACACAGGGTCAACTTTTTCTTGTTTACAATTCGATTTTACCTTACGTTCTTCACTCTAGATGTAGGCCCAAAGCCTACAGTATTTTATACTCTCAGATTAATTGTATGTATAAGGTAACCAAGGTAAATATGCCAGGGGCTAAATCCCATGTCGTCATAAGAGTTTGATACCGGCCGTGAAGGAAAGAAAGAAAGAATGAACGAATATGGTGCTGGTGTGTTTACAAAATTTAAACAAAACATGAAATTCGCGTAATAACAGGAAAATCCTAAATTGGTATACTTGGAATTCATAAAATCCTGAATTGTATGCACAGATATAAGGTAACCAGGGGTAATAGTGCTATGCGCTAAAGCCAATGTCAATAAGAGTTTGATACCGGCCGTGAAGGAAAGAATGAACGAATATACGGGTCCGTAATATAAATACAGATGAATAGGCCGTAGCTAAATATCTCAGCTACTCCGTTTTTTAAGCCGACTAATAAGTAATAAGAATTTTTTTCTTTAGTTAGCTTTAGTTCCAATCTAAATAATTAAATGCGATTTTTATTATGATACTTAAATTAATTGATTTTATAATATTTTTGTTTTTCTCTTTTTTTTAATTTAATTTTTTTCAAATAACTTATATATATATATTATATATATATTTATTATTAGTACGTGGTGTTGGTTGCGGTTTTACAACAATGAAAGCTGGCGATGTAATTGAAATTACAAGTTCAAATTATGGTACTGCACCTTATTTCCATGGTGAAGCTTGTGTTTGGCGATTTGTTGTAAGTTTTTTTGGTTTTCTTGACATATTTTACTTTGAAACTTTTTAATTTAATTACAATTTACCTAACCTAACCTAACCTAACCTAACATTACAAGACGTATATATTTAAAAATGTTTTTATATATATTATTAACAGGGTTCTGATTGTGGTGTCTCTTTACGTTGTCCATGTTTCTCTGTACCAGCTAGTTTTAAATGTTTTGGTGATTATTTAAAAATTACTGATCCTGGAATATACGATCAAAGGTAAAGTTAAATAATATAGGATATTATGGTTAATTTAAAAAAGCTAAACTACTGTTTTAGTTGTTTTAAAAAAAAAAACAGACTCATAAAATAATGGTTGTCTCGTTAAAGTTTGGCGAGAGTGGATTAGCTTTTGTTTCATTCATTTAAAAAATAAAACGATGCTTAAAAAGCATAAAACGTACTGAGGTGGCCATACATATACCATGCGGCGTAGTAAAAGTTAAAAAAAAAAACTCTAATCTCGAATGTGGAATGCTCTATCTCGAGCGTAGATTTTGCTTGCTAGTAGACTTCGAATGCTCTACACAGCGAGAGGTCAATGACCCCCACTCCAGTTGCGCAAACTATTAAATTTACTAAACTTTTTGGTTTAAAAAATTGCAGTATAAAATTTAGGAATTTAACATTAGCAAAAATTATGAGATTTGATTAGCAAAAATTATGAGATCAAACTAAATATTGGAAATCTTAGTCGTTAGCCACGCGAATTAGGTACGCATACTTTCAAGGCCGTGTGGGACATGTGGGGAACTTCCGGCTAAATACCTTTTGCAGGGGCTAAAACGGCTAGCCGACCAAGAGCTTTAGCCGCGGCTAAAAATCGGCTAAGAATTTGCCGAATTATGGCAAGGTTAGCAAATTTTTAGGTTAGGTTCATCCTAACCTAACCTGTACTAATGTTAAACGTCTCAGTTTATAAAGCCTAAATTTTCTGAAATGAATAGTACTAATTTGAAAAAAATGCGTAAACATTTTTTTATATATATTATTATTTACCTATAGATTCTGTGGAGACGTAGCACCACAAGGAACTTATCGTTCAGTAACAGGTCATTTCCGTTTACGTTTCCGTTCAGATTATCAAGGTACTGGATTAGGTTTTTTATGTTATGCATCATGTACAGCACCTGGAGAAGCTGATCCTAAATTACCATCAAATATTACTTGTTTTAAACCAACAATTGAAACGAGTCCAAATATTGATCCATGTTCAGTAGTAATGCCAGGCTTAGATCAAACTGGACCAGTCACTATACCACCAAGACCAGATAATTGTCCAACAACAAAAGATGGTTTAATAAAAAATAATAATTTAAATAATAATAATATAAAAAATGGTAATAATATTAATGACAAAGTAACAAATACACGTCCATATGCTGAACAAAAACAAAATAAAATTGATCCAAGTCTTATTAATTATGTACGTAATTGGTTAGATCAATTTTTTAATTCTGGAAATGAAGGTGGACCTGTACAGTAATTTATATTTTTTGATTTTTATTTCTTTGAAAGTTGTTATTTAAAAAAAATAAATCTGATAAACTGAAACATACTCGGGTTTAGCCCTAGTGCCGCCGACGCCTGAAATTTTTTGATATTTATTTTATTTATATTTATATAGATTTTAACCGAATAGTTTCAAGTTTCAAATACATTATAATCATACACTAGATCAAGGAATGCCCACGAATGGGATTTAACTCCTCATATACCATAACCTCTATGACTACAACTTGCAACTGAGCCCTATTTATAGAATGTATGAATTATTTATATCCGGTCAAGCTTGTACTGAAATCCCTCATAAATTCACTGGTCCATTTAATGCTACAGCTAAAAAAAATTGCCTAGGCAACGGCGTCGTTTGCTAAATACATATTTATAAAATATTTTTAAAATTCAACTAAAATCGAACATCAAACTGGCTGAATAATTTCTAAACACAGAATTTCATATTTCGGTAATTGAAACATTTAGAAAGTCCTTTAGAAACTCTTTAAAGTTTCACTTGAGTACCTAAAGGCCAAAATATTTCGAAGAACTGAATCGCAATGGCAGAAAAGGATCCAGCGAAGGATAAAGAAGTACCCAAGAAAGGAATTCTTAAAACCAGCTTTTCGTCAGCAGGTTCTAATGAACCAAAAAAGGATATAATCGAGTCTACCAAGCTCTTTCGAAATAAATCTGGATCTGTGACTTTCGTCAATCAACATGGCGTCCAAACCGAAATTCCTTCACAAAAAAGTAGACGGGCAAGGTAAATTCACATCGCAAAATGGGTTTAAAGGCAAAATTTTTGAAACAAATAATGGTCTTAAAATGCTTTCGTATGCTTAGCCGTTTGGTCGAACAAGCCGAAACAGCATTTATTGCTGATTTGGACAATAAGTACTTGCACGGACAAGGTGATCCCTTGAGAAAGAAGCAAAAGACTCATAACAAATGCAAGCTCTGGAGACGCCGGCTGTACGCCATACTATGGGTCAATATGCTCATGAGAGTACGGAGACCACTGAAGGCCATTACGGAGCTCTTGATTCCGCCCATCATTTTAACATTCTTCTTGGTGTCTCTCACGCGGAATTTCAACTACAAATTCGTCAATCGTCATGTCGTAAAAGTTTTGGATCCATATAATCGTATGTAAAATATTTAAATTGGGTTCTTAGCATCAAAGGTTGGGTTCTTAGCATCAAAAATTGAATTCTTAGCATCAAAAATTGAATGACTTACTCTGAATACAGAACTTAATGGATCAAGCCAACAAGATCTCTGGACAGCATTTTGCAAGAACCCCGAAATTTGCCAGAAAGGTACCATAAATAAGGCATACATTGTTTATACACCGCAGACGCCGTTGACTGAACGAATAATGAAAGGTGTTATGAAAAGTCTAAAACTGGCCGATAAATTGGTAAGGAATACGAAATATGCACTTGTGTCGTCAGTTTTCTGAGCTATGTTATACCTATGGGTGCAGGTCCCAAAGAAAAACGAAGAAGAAGTAATCGAAGAATGCACCAATCACCATCTCCATCGAGAAGAGAATCGTGATTTCAATGGTCCCGATGCAATTGGTATCATTTTCACGCTAAAGAACGTAGAAGTCCCTAGCATGCTCAAACTTCAAGAACCGCATGTTTTAATGTATAAAATCCGAACTTTTGAACCTAAAATTTCTAATACGAAGGAATTATTTCCGTATTTTACGGATAATGAAGAACATGATGGTAAGTTCATATGCATATCGATATTCAAATTGATATTGAAAAATACCTCCATAATTCAAAACTTTATCTTTAGTTTCCCCGTACGTCACGACTGGCTTTATCGGACTTCAAAACGCCATTGATAATACGTTTATGGAAGTCATCAATGATCATTTGAAAGCGATCGCATCCCCGTTTATTGAATCACTCAGCACTACAGTATGAAAATGAAGATTTTCAGCTTTCAATGACAGCACAGCATTAATCCAAATCTAATTTTTATAGAGTTCAGCCTTTCTGGACGACGTACACGTCAAGTTTCGCCTACGAATGTTTCCATACACTTTGTATATGGACATCAACATTCGGAGCTATACTTGGTTCCTCGTCGTTTTCACAATTTACCTCGGATATTTCCTCACAATTTATTTCAGGGCTAAGCAAACTATTATGGATCGACAGTCGGGAATTATGGTAATGTTTCTGTGTATAACCACTAACCACCTGAATTATTACCGCTTAAATTGGTTTTTGTTTTCAATTCAGGAAATTCTGAAATTACACGGAATGCCCTGCTACATGGATCGCCTAGTGGTACTTTTCAATGATGGTCTACTTCGAGGCATAACGGCAGTTTTTTTGGTTTTGATCCTTTACTCGACGATGGTCAAAGATGCTGGGTTTCATGCGTACGACCATCCTATCTTGGTCTGGTTTTTCTTTGTACTCCATGGCGTGGCTAATATTGCTTTTACGTTTTGTGTGGCTCTCATGTTTGACAAAGGTTAGTAGGGATGGCTCATTAGCCACACTTTTTAGAATTTTTGCCGGCAGAAATGGTCAAAGGAATAAAATTCGAAATTTAAAGCTATTTCAAAATTTTAATTTTATTCCCAGCAACTTTCGGAGCCTGTTTCACATTTCTGGTGGGATTCGTGAGCTTCTTCCTGCCCATGAGTCTCTTCAATACAGGCTGGCTTCAGAGCAAGAGCGTCAATATGTTTCTCTGCCTGATCTTTCCGAATTGGTCACTGGCAAATGGTCTATTCAATTTTCTAAAGTTTGAGAGCTTGGGTAATTAAATTGCTCGGGTTAGTTTCAAAATACGAATCAATGCTTTCGTAACACATATTTAAATTCCACAGAAAACAAGCAAACCTGGTTCTCAGCTTCGACCTGGGCGGATACGGATAATTACTTTCTATTTCCCGTTTTCTTCTGTTGCATTTTACTGGTCATCACTTGCATCCTCTACTCCTTTCTTGCTGTTTACATTGAAAATGTTACCAAAAATCCGTTGTCAACGAAGGAAAGCTATTTATTCTGTTTTAAGGTAAGCCATATCGATGAACTTTACCTATTTTGGCCGATACTGATCTCTATTTTTATAACATTTATCAACAGCAAGATAAAAATTACGTTGAATTCGAAGAAGAAGACGACGATTACGAGATACCGCCCATCTTTGAACCAGAATCAGAACCAGTTTTGGTCAAATGTCGGAACCTAACCTACACATATGACAAAAGCCACATTGGCTTAGACGACGTGAGCATTGACATTCATGAGAACCAAGTAACTATTTTGTTGGGGAAAAGTGGCTCAGGGAAATCTACATTGATCCAAATGATGACGGGCTTGGTCAAGCCGACACGCGGCTACGTTCGACTCAAGAGCATGCCGTTCAACGACGATCCGGAGAATTTAAGGCATTACGTCGGCTACGCACCTCAAACGCATATTCTTTATGATACGCTAACTGTTCAAGAAAGTATTCGGTTGTGCTGCATGGTAATCCATATATTATTTGTATTCTGATTATAAATTTGGTTTTGAAATTTCGAAATTGTTCATGCAGCTCCACGGAATGGAACACATGGTCGCTAGAAAACAAGCTACAGCTCTGATGATTCGATTCAATTTATTTCTGTCCAAGAACGTTGGGGTTAAGCATCTGACCGAATGTCAAAAACGGAAATTGTCGATTGCAATGGCGTTTACCAGTAATCCTGCCGTTTTAGGTATATGATTCGGTTAGACAGTTACTGCTGTACATCCTTGTTGGTTCGTTTAATTTGAAATTTGTTTGTAGTTTTGGATGAGCCAACCTGTGGTATGACCCCAGCGGAAAAACGTGAAATTTGGTATTGCATCAGGGTAAGTTTCGACCAATAATTTGATAATTGGGTATATAGCTAATTTAAATTCATATGAGTTAAAACGATACATTTTGCTTATTCTGACCCTCAGATTCTTCGTACTGGTCGCTGCATTGTTGTAACCGCCAATACCATGGAAGAAGCGGATTTATACGGCGACCGCATAATTCTTATGGCAAAAGGTCGAATTCTCTGCGCAGGCTCGACGACATTTCTCCAAACGCTTTATCCCACGGGCTGCTATCTGAAGCTTCGAAAAGAGGAAGGCGGTGATATGGACATCGATGGTATCATTGAAGTACTTCATGGCATCACGAAGTTTAATATCCACCCGGTCCATCCGCCACACGCCACCACGGGTCACGGAAGAGAAGTTTATTTTCCGTTGGGCAGAAGCATCCCATATTCCGTCATCCTGGAAGCCTTAGAGGAAGCTCGTCATACCCTCGGGATTTATCATATGTCCGTCACTCATAACAGTCTTACTGGTGTTCTGGAAAATATTATGAACAAACCTGAGTTTGACCCTGATGACGCGAGCTTGGCGGCTCTAGCACATCACCGGGATAGTGTGATCACTTTCAATAGTAACTTTCCACGCCGGGCGGATGAAGCACGTAAGGCTGATTTTTTTTGCTGCCATTTAAATGTAAGTCTGTTCGTAATGTAGGAAACATTGTTGTCCTGCAGATATACCCCCGGAAGTGGTAAAAGACCCGAACTGGTGCCTAACAATGTACGCACTGTTCACAAAGCAAATCCAATGCACGGTTCAGACTATTGCCCTGTTCTATCAGTATCTCGTTCCGTTAATCCTGCTAGCAATTTTTGTGCTTTGTCTGCCGACTTATCTGGCTGTGCAGCCTAAGGACGTTCCCTTGAAGCTCACCGTTGACACCTATGCACATTCGCTGTTTCCAATATGGTTGTCTGTACACGGAGCAAATGAGCACAAGGTAATAAATACCAAATGCTTCTTACTAGTAGCCAAACGAATAAATATTTTGATTATTCTCAGACTTGGACTGAAGCCGCAGACGACGTATCTGGAGATACACAAGGACGGAACGTCCATCTTGATCCGACCGTTGCGGGTGAAGAGCAGTTCAAGAAAATGCTATGGCCGGCCATTGGTAGTCGGACCAAATACGAAGCCCAGGTCACTGTCGGCGTCACACGCGATCATTCGTACTTCAGTGGCTACTATGCTTCTAACGCACTTCACGCCGCTCCGTGTGCACAGAATTATATGTCGAATTTGATGTTATACTTCCTGACACCCAGTTTGGACAAACCAGTATTTGTCGGAGACGAGGATATGCTCAGGAAAGAGTTTCCAGTTCAGATCATTACGTTTAATCATCCTATCAATGTGAAAGAGGTTCGTTTAGTACGCTTTAAGGTTGAGTTTCAATTTATGAGTTGGTTTAAATTTTCGAAGTCTGCAAAACGATGTGTTTGAGGTATTTGTGTACCGCATACCATACGATTTAACGTTATTTTATTATCATTTAGGGAAGAACCGGAACTGTGCGGGATGCAATCAACTCAATACTTGGAATCGTTTTTGCATTTATACTGGGAATGCTGGCTGCTGCAAAGTTGTCGTATTGTCTAACTGAACGTGTGACAGGGGTACTTAATTTCATAACTTTTATTTCCTTACGGAATATTTATTGTTAAGATATGAACACGATATATTTTTAAACAGCTCAAAAATCTGCAAATGACCACTGGCGTGAGCCCATTTCAATATTGGACAGTGACATTTCTGTGCGATGTTTGTACGAATATTGTTCTTACTGTCCTGGTTACCGGCGTATTCTGCGTTTTCGAAATTTCTACGGCTTTCGATGGAGTCGAGACAAGAAGTAAGCATTAATTTAAACAGTGTGATATTTACCTTAGACCTGTATCTAAATCAGCAATTAATTCTGTAGTTTCGATCTACTTCCTGACGCTACTGTTCCTCTCTTGGTCATCTTTATCTTACGGCTACTTATGTACCATGGTCATGACGGACAAGTACACTGCATACGGGCAGTACATGGCCATGCATATTCTGACAGGTAGTTTAATCAAAAAGAAATTGACCGTAAAAATTCGATTTTTAGTAATTTAATTTGGTATTTATCTCGAATTTAGGAATGATTCCAGAAATTTTCAACACCCTTATCATTGAGCGATGGGTCTCTGATAGTAATGTTATCTGCTTCTTCAACTATCTTTTTATACTATTTCCGGCCTACAGTATCAATTCAGGATTCGTACGACTCGTTGGATTAATCTCTGAAAATGATTTTTGCAATCGAGAACCAGCGGAATCACGCGAAGTAAAATTTACTTTAGAATTCTTCTGTGTGCTGGATACAGGCATTAAATTTTAGCAGGCATATTAATTTGTTATCGTATTTCACAGTTATGTCGAACCTTGGATACTTTCACGTACGACAAGAAAATCAAAGTAGTCGCTAACGATCTGTTTGTTCGCTCATGTTGTGGTAAGGTTTTCCTGCAAATCGGTTAAAAATTTCGTTTGTACAATTTCAAATATTTTTTTGTCGATTTCCAATACAGATGAATACTGCAAAAGTGCAAAAACTTGCTTCAAACCACGAAAAATTCTAGAAAACTTTTGGGCGAAGGATGATTTGACCATTTATGGGTGTCTAATGAGCATGCTGTTTCAAGGAATTTTCTATTGGTAAACTTATGGGCTTGCAAATATCCTGAAAATATTACGCCTACAACGATTTAGCACCATTAAATACCACGATTTATATAGGATAATACTGCTGATAGTGGACTACAAAATATTTCAACGCTGTGCATTTCGAATGGGCAATTTCTTTACCGGAGACATTGATAAGCTCGAAGCACAAAATATTACCGGACTAAATATTGACGCGGAACTAGGGAAAGGGATTGATGCTGATTTGTATCCAGAAGAGAGTGACGATGGTTAGTGTTGATTTAAGTACTGAGGTCAATAGTTGTTTTTAATAAAAATCATTTTGAATTCGTAGAAAATCCTAAGAACGAAGTTGTAATGGACGTACAAGGCATCACGAAATACTTCAAACTCAAACGCGTTCTGAATCATATCTACTTCACGGTCACGAAAGGGACTATTTCGGGAATTATGGGAGAGGACAATTCAGGAAAAACTGTTCTGATCAAGATTCTAACAGGAGAGTTAAGGAGTTCATTGGGAACATCAATCATAGGCTTAACTGATCTCAAGGAAAATCGCATAGAGTACTTATCTAAAGTGGCATACTGCCCGGAATTCAATGCCATTCATGACCACATGTCAGCGTTTCAAATGATGCAACTTATGGGACGCTTGAGGGGGATTCCTTCATGGCATTTGGACATACATGTCAGACATTGGCTTCAGCTTATGGGTAAGCAAACGCTAATTTTATAGGGGTCACGACATTTTCGATTAATCGAGATAGGGGAAAAATTTACATCCAAACATTTCAAATAGGCTTCGACGAGAAGCAAATGCACGCCCACTGTAGTTCATACCCACCGGGAATGCAAAGACGCCTCTGTGCAGCCATGACATTTATCGGCAATTGTGAAATTCTTATTTTCGATGACCCTACCGATAACTTTGGATGCCATGGAGCACGCCCGATTCTGGGAAGTTGTAGAGCTTATACGGGCTACGGGCCAGGCTATCATTTTCACGTCGAAGAGTGCGGAAGAATGTATTCAAATTACTGACAAAATAATTGTACTTCGACATGGAGAAATTCGGGCAATTGGAACTCCGCATCAAATCTACGAAAATTATACGAGAAGTAAAGCTAGAAGCAAACATAAATACAAATAAGCAATAGAACATAAAAATCCTTAAATAATTTTTTCGTATTAGAATGGAGCATCATGATCAGATTTAGAAGAGAGATTTACGGTCCCATTGAAGACCGATGGGATCGAATTGAAGTTCTTCAACGCTACATTACGGACGTTTTCTCGTAATCACTTACCATAATTATCATTTCAATACATATTTTTGCAGCGATTAATTTGTGTATTTTCATTTTTGTATTAGAAATTGCCAGTTGAAAGAGCTGCTCGACAATCTCCTTCTGTACCAAGTTAATGACAGTGACCGAAGCTATCCATTGAGCTTTATGTACCGAACTTTGGAAACGGCCAAAAAGGATATGCCAGAGTTAATTCAAGAGTAAGTTGCATACTTTTAAGTACTTAGATTTCAGTATGAATGCAGTTGAAATTTTTTGAACAATTTGCAGTACATTTTCAAAAATATGCAAATAATTTGGTCGATGCTCGAAGAATTAGCCCAAATCTAGGCAAATGAACACTACGCATAACCGCAACACAAACACACAGTAAATAATACTACCGTTTTTAAGGCAGTTTTCTCATGTCGGACGTGAAAACCAGTCATGGAAATAATTGACTGATTTTCGGTAGCATGAATTTTTCCTGCTAAGTACACAATTACACTAATACTCCCATCATAAAAATTTTCTCCATAAATTCCCACACGTTCGTGCCCCAAAAAGCCAGTCTTTTTCATAAATACACGTAATGGAACACCGAAGCTCCCTTGTACATACTTTACATATCTATACCTCATACATATTTGCAATATGTATGTAAATCTGATTTGTATAAATTAACCATATTTTAAATAAGTACTTACGGAATAACTAATAACTCGCTAGAGTATTTAAAAAAAATTAACGTATAAATCATCATGCATACGCATACTAGAAAACAAAAAAGTTAACATTTGTATAATACGGAATATAATCCTGGGCTAAATAAGGTCTAAGAATTTAAAATTCATTATACTTTGACTTCCAGCTACTTCATCCAGGAAACCAGCTTAGATGAACTGTTCGGGAATATTTCCGAAGATATTCAACTCAAGTTACCCAAGGCTTCTATGATGGAGGAGGCAGCAGAGGCAGCTGCCGAGCTTGCTGAAGATGTGAATAGGATTCGTCCAAGAGATAGAATTGTTTCGGTAGATGACTAATTATGTCAAAGTTGCGATTAGATATAACCGAAGGAGAACCTGGTGCTGCAAATACTCTACGACTTAAAAACGCAATAAAAGATAATTATCCATTAATTAAATATCAAATCAATTCCTGCAAGAAAAATAGAGACGTGAATTTAAAGGGTATTTTGCTCCAACAAATATTTTAAATAAGAACAAGATTCAAAATGATGGTACGCAGTTTGGAAATACTCTGAAGATCCTATAATTTGGACAACGCTGTCTCCTCATTGTCTATCGCTGCTCCCATCCGCCCCGTCCTTGATCTGGGTTCGGACCTCTCATTCTCATCCGCATTCGAGGTTGCTGATTTCGCATTCCACGTGGGCCTCCTTGACCATGAGGCGGAGGACCACGGTTCATATTCATCCCACCATGATTGTTCATGGGCATTCGCATGTCATGCGGTGGACCGCGGCCAGGCCCAGGACCGCCCCAGAACGGATTTTCATCGTGACCATGTCCATGTCCGGGTCCATGATTCATATTAAAACCAGGTCCAGGTCCATGATGAAGAGGGCCCTGGTGCTGCGGACGCTGCTGTTGTTGCGGTGGAAACATTCTGTTGGGAGGTGGGCGATCTTCCATTCTGTCATTCCGTTCCGGACCAATGTAAACCCCGGAAGACATTCCCATCGGCCCAAATCCGACATTGGGATTAAAGGCTTCAAAACTGTTGTCATTGATCATCGGTGGGGGTGGAGGTGGCGGTGGTCCATCACTCACACGTGGCCCGACGGGGTTCTTAGTGAATATTGGTGCACTTCGGCCTAGAAATTCATTTATAGTGGAAACAATTTCAATTCATGCCAAAAACCTTTACTTCCACATAAGATAAAAACATAATTTGGCTTGTAATATAGATTAGATTTGGCTTACTCAGGTCTCGCTCATCTTCTAATTCGTCCTCAACTTTGGAATCATTCCAAATGGCTTGGAATTTTTTCGGAATTGGCTTTTGATAGGGAGTCTTCTTGGGAAGGAGCTTCTCTTGTTTTGTAGAATGCTCTGCTTCTTGAATATCTAAGCCAGGAATAACAAGCTCTTGGTCTTCCTTCTCCTCTTCTCCTGTATCAACTTTATCTTCTGGACCCATTCCAGGAATAAATGCTTCTTCTGTACAAATATCATCCAAAATTAATTTGTGACAAAAACAATTCAGCGCATCAAATCGTAGATTTGCTCATATTAATTATACCCATATCATTATCTTCAACCGTGGAATATTCATGGAAGCCATGGCCTCTCTCACGAACAATATCACCAGGTTTTTGTCTTGTCCAGAACTTTGAGGTGTGGTCATTGGAGCCCGAGCATAGGATGTGTCCAACAGGATGCCAAGCAAGAGTCCAAATAATGTTCTCATGAGCAGCTTCAATTGAGCCCACTTCTTTGTCACAACTGAAACAAATAATATAAAAGATGTGAAATACACTTGTAAAACGGTACCTAACTAAATCATTCAGAAAACCCTACCCAACGTTCCAAAACAAAATGGAACCATCTGATCCTCCAGTCGCAAATAAGTCCTCATGAATTGGATGCCAAGCTACACAAGAGGCTTCTTTCTTGTGACCCCGGAATATTTGTAACTCTTGCGATAATTTGCGAATGTCAAATAGTTTGACTAGATGATCTCGTGAGGCTGTGACGAGCCAATTTCCATTTCGATTCCATCGAGCATCCATTACAGTCGATTTGTGAGCATGACTATTTATTTTGAAGAAAAAAAGGAAATTAGGTTCTGAATATTTTATGCCTCTTCCTGGTGAGTGTACAACTCTTACATTGTGGCAAGTGGAATTCCAGCTTTCGGATCCCAGATCTTAATTGGCTGCTGATTATCTTTTGACCCAGAAACCAGAATACCCTTGTGAGGATGCCAGTCAACGCATTTGACATCCGCTCCATGTCCTCTCAGTACTTTTTCTTCGTAGCAAGTATAAAAATCCCATATCCGAACCGTTCCATCATCAGAACATGAAGCGAATTTCTGGTCGGAAGGACTGAATGATAAACCCCGTATCGCCTCCTTGTGTGCCTGTAATACAATTGGTAATGATTTTAAATTAGCGATTTACTGGTACATATAATAGATTCGTACTGAGACAGAAACTTACTTGGTACATTTTGACATTGTTCATATTAGACTGCCAATACTTCACATAACCCGCATGGTCTCCAGTGACCATCCAGATGTCATTGTGAGACCAAATCATGGAACGGACTGGACTGTCATGAGCTTGCAAAATAGTTTCAAAATTAAATGTTAGGCCGTTCCACAGTGTGAATTCTCCCGATGAGGCGCCGGTGACGAGTCGACGACCCTCTGGAGTCCAAGCCATGGAAAAGATTGGACATCTCATTTTGTTCGTAGCAGATTTCACGTATCTCGTGGTGACTGCATTTGTGGAATTGTCCAGCTGCATAGCAGGTGGAACTGTGTCCGGAGCATAGGAATAGTCTGGTAATAATCCACGTCGATCTCGGTGATCTCTTTGCCATACTCGATTCTATATTTCAAATTAATATGAATATGAAATCACCGATCACTCTACTGATCTTGAGTCCTTAGAATGTCAATAAGCATGGCAGATAGTCCACAAATATAAGTACCTGAAGTTGTTTGATAACGGCAGCATTGTAGTCGACTGTTTTCCTTACTAAACTTTTGCGAAGTCTCCGTCCATCATACTCCGTCCCATCGGTGCTGCTGCCACCAGCTGAACTGCCGGAGCCCGGAGGGGGAGGCCTGGGAAACAGTCTATACGGCTGATAGGACATTCTTTGTCTGTGCATTTGTCCATGATGATGAGGCCCAGAGTGGTGATGTGAGTTCAGCTGTGAAGGCGCTGGGAATCTCGGGGGACCCATCATTCTGTTGGGTTGTGGGGATGTGGGAACTTGAACACTTGCACTCATTTTGATTCCAGTTCGAGAAACAACTACTTTATTCTTCCAGCGTAGCGATTCGTAAATGAATCACAGCCTGTTAATACAATAAGTAAAACAAAAATAAGTACTGGTGACTGGCGGGATTCGAAAATAGAAATTAAGTACGAATAAAGTAACTTAGAAAGCGTATAATTATGAATCATGTATTGCGTAGTCTGCAACTTTTCGTGAGAGTGACAGACTCGTAGACTGGCAGACAGCACGAATAAATTTTACAGCATTCAAAGTTAAGGTCAAAAGTGGGTACAGGTAAGGTACATTATGTCAAAATTTCCAAGAGCAACGGAACGGCAAATGAATGCGTAGTAATAAGCAGGAAGGAAGAGTTAAGAAAAAGAAAGGTAAGGTCTACGGAGTCCTAAATGGGAAAAGTAGGCAATACAAATGATTCAATACGATTAACATGACATAATTAAATTGCAAAGTATTGAATATTGTATATTGTAGCATTGTACTAAACAATAACAATACAACCAACCGGCGAGCGTGAGCAATTTCCGTTCCTATCTAATTTCTGCCCGGGATTTTAACCCGTTGTTCCTTCATCCATAGTCGAATACAGATCCTGTTGTCCGTTGAATTGACTGCAGTGCTCTTCTTTTCCTTTATAATGGAGAAAACGTAGCCCGTCAACGCAGAACAAGCACTTTTATGTCAAATAACCTGGTTAATTAGTAAGATGAAAACACCGAAATTGAAATTTAAAATTCCAGAAACTCCGAAATTTAACAATATCCTCATGCAAATACGCAATTCACATTTCCCGGCTTCTCACTCGCCGCTCCTTCTCAACGCAGTATATAGACATACGCTCTGCTCTTATCAGCCTGTCAAAAAGTAGCGTCATTTCAATCGAAATCGAATGTCTTAGTTTGATTAAATCTAAAACCTAAATTAATCATCTTTCTTCAGCACAGTAAAGTTGATGAAATTCAGATGCAATCCCTGTGCACTACACTGCTACGACTTTCTAGATCATAAGTATCAGTACAGAGAGACTTGTTTTTGGCAATCAAAAATATCGCTAAATCAAGGAACATACCATTTCAATGCCCTGCTACGTCTTATGTACATGTACGATTATTGCGGTTATAATTTAATCAAACTTTTACAAAGCTTAAAGCACAGACTAACCTAAAGATTTAGATCATATGGTTTTGACAAACGATCTTTTCTGGTTTGGTCGATAATAGCGTCAATCAGAATACGCCAACGAATGGGCTATATACGGATCCAATCCAAGTACATATTCATATTATTATTCGCTTGGTAAAGTAAACGATCGAAATTGAATTGATACCCGACGGACAACTTCATTCTTTGGATTTTATACCAAATACCCTTTCCGTTCGAAATTGGAATTGGGATTGAGAGACCAAATATCAATCCCTAGTTTATTTATTCTTTTTTAATACATATTTATATGTTCACACGGCAAGCTTTGTGCTAAATAATTTAAATCTGAGAGCTATGCATTTGTCAATATTGGCAAGTGGGCGCTGTCAATCTTGGGAGGCACTGGTATTTGATAATGCTGAATAATTAGCACTCGGTCATCTTCATCTCTTTGAGAATGACGGGAGCTTTATGCTCTAGTGTAGCAGTAACCGCTTTGAATCCCAATACTTGGAAAAACTCTTCGAGGCTCTTAACAGTATCGGCGGAAGGATCCGTTGAGGTATAAGCTATCCACCAGAAGTTCTCACGGCCGAACATGCAGGTGACCCCAGCGACGTAGGTCGAATTGTCCGTCTTGATAATCGTGTTGGAACCAGCATCTGTTAAAAAACGAAGACTCATTTCTAACGCCATACTTGGTCACAAACCGGCTCTCAGTGTCTAATAAAATAACCGATTGGGAAAGGGCCGGTATCAATATATAAACCTTTTGTATTTAAAAATTTCACCTACATTTCATCTCTCCCACCTTGTACCTCGGAATGACTCCCTGACAGTACTGTTCTCCAACACTTCCTCTGTGTTCACACTGATGCTCGATTCTGACGGTGCCGGTAGACGTGAATTTCGTGGTTCCACTAAATTCCCAGCAGAAAATATGATCTCCTCCGGCTTCGCGCTTGGTCATGATACTCCTAGCCTTAGCTTGGGGATCATTTTTGACCCATTTCCAGTTCTCCTCATTTTCACAGTTGTTACATCTGGAATGGAGCGGAATGTGCATACCCTTGGAACCAGCTTGCATAAACTAATATTAGTACCCAAAAAGAAAACGGGTGTCATTTAGTCAGAAAAGCCTATTGATTTTGCCAGCTTTTAGATAAATTCTTACCCAATCTTCGTCAACAGAAGCTGGTTGGACCCTGCGACAGGGTGTGTAACCGGAGACACAGTACAAGATGGACGCCACGATGGTCAGGATTCTCAGCATTTTGAATTGTATGCAACTGAATTTCAAGTGAATAGCAAAGAACAATGGCGGATATTCTTCTTGTGCGTGAATGAAGGCAGCGGACGGCGAGAATAGAAAGAACGAAGGAATGCAACTATCTAGGTCAACGTCAATAGTAAGGCCCGTTGCAGACACCCCAATAGCAATTTTTCGTGAATGTCAGGCACTAGTTTCTGGTTACTACTGTCTAATATGAGCCGATTATGAAGCTTCTGTCATCGAAGGTGAATCACTGCTGATCAAAGGTGAATGAACGCTGAGGTTCTACATAAATACTTTCCAATTGACCGGGGCGGGGTTATAGAAAGGAGAAGATCTACTATTGTATATAGTTTCTGTTCAATCGACACATCTGATTTATACTTAACACGATTCTGGTTCTTGTACAGCCAAGCCATGAACCAAGAACAGGAAGACAGAGATATATACATTATTATGATTTATGTTAATTGTCAGGAATACACGCCTAACCTATATTACGAGGTCAATGAACGGAGGCGAAAGACTCCGCTTTGGTTAATAGGTCAGCCAATGCCGAATTTCTCCTGTTCATTTAAGAAAATTGCGCTAAATTTGTGAGGTCATTTGGCAAACGGCTAGCGGCGCTCATTAATATAAAAAAAAAAGTATCTCAATTATGCACTGAAACATACATACAAAAGCACTGACCTCGCGCAGTGCTCTTTCGTACGTTGCGAACATTTATTTCTTCAGTTTATGAAATATTGCACAAAGCC
>VNWX01000868.1:0-17915 GCA_009869905.1 Ceratophysella communis
ACGCTGTTATGCGTTAAATTTCTTAGAAAGTGGGCATTGTCTTTAAGAGCTATTAAATTTATTATTCTAAACATTTCATCGGCTTACTTCGCAATAGCTTAGCATTAGAACGAGCGATGAAAATATTGTTCTAATTTGGAATTCCGTATACCTGATTAGATTAATTATTTTTGACTAACCATTATTTTTAAGGTTGCATTTATGCTAACTCTCAACACGAATCTGATCTGGATGCTCATTTCTTTTCAAGGATTTCATGAAAAATAAATTTTTGGCTGGCCGATTCGACCTTAGAATTCCTATAAGCATATGAACAAGGATTGATAAATTCTGAATTTTGAAGGTAAATGACTTGTGTCGTGTCCACTCCCGTTTTTCATAATTAATTGTTTACTTCATCGTATATGCTGTCGACCTTAAATTTGCCCGGTTTGGAAGAGCTTCTGATTCGGTAACGAGAAATGAAGGCTATAATAGTGTCCGGTGCAGTACAGGAAAAAAAACAACTAAATTCTTGATTGAGATTTGCATATACATACAATATTACGAAGGTTGATCCGATGATATGCTTCATTAAATAATTACTGCGATGCAAATCTAAGACTGCAAATTTAGCAAGTCCGTATTCAGCTCACGGTCGTTGTTTAGTTTTCATTATATTTCGATAATGCAGCAAATAAGTTAATTAAATGAAGGGCTTGAGCTTGTTTTTATTTTGAAACCCGGCAGCTATGCGGATATAAACTAAATTAATTGAGCAACCTTTAAAACTCCAGTACTCCTAACCCTGACCTTGATGCATTTCGATGATTCCACAATTTCGCTAATTTAAAACTCATCAATAACATCGTTATCTTATCTGGTCCGTCTTTAGTAATGATCTCGTCTTCCTGTATCCTGAAATCCTCCCGGAAATCGCTTCCATCTATAATTTATATGTTCAAAACTAACCCTTCATTAAACGACCATTACCGGGTATTATGTCAAAATCAAAAATTACTTACACATCATCATTACCCTCCAAATTAAAATTATAAAATTCGTAATGTGAGTTCTTTGGTAGAAGCCTATCCGCTTGGGTATCATTACTAGAAATAAATGATAGTCCATTATATAGCCATAATCATTTGAGCGAGTCGTAATGGTAATATTATATAACCACCTCGCGTAATAAGAGCCACCATGGCGGCCTACGCCTAGTAGTAGTAGTGCAAACACCACTACTTCCATGGTCATTGTGTTTTGTGTTCACCCAAAAATAAATACATAACTTGCCTATATTTGCTTTGGCTTGTGTACAGAGATATGTCTTTAAGCCCCATCACTGTCTATGCCTATGTCTATTGTCCATTGCCGTAGGTGTAAAAAGCTGACCCCAATAAGACCATCATCATCACGAGATCCTGATAATAGTCATGTTTAGGAACCGCATCTCGCGTCAACAAGTAAGGAATTATAATAGTAGTTCTAGTCTGAGTCGAATCATGGTCAGACGTTTTTATAGTTTTGAGGAATACGCGTATATAATTCAGTAGTGACAAGTGACAACAATGAAATAAAATATTATATAAATTCGGCCTTATAAGCTTATTTCCTGTAAAAAGCCCGAATACCGCACGCACTTCCTTGTGGAGGAACCACAGCTCAAATCTGGGCATTATTCCGATTAGACCCGAAAGTTGAATATACAAAACCCGGGTAGGGTCTTTGAGTTCAGGAGTTTCGTAATGTTTTTTATCATTTTTATCACAATTATTTTATCGTCCCTGATTTACTTTGGATTATCGAATCCTAAGCGTCTGATTATTGTCTGCAAAACCTTTCCGAGAGATTGCAGGTAAATTTTAGTATGTAGACAGCGGCGGTGGCTTACAATAATTATTTTACGACAATAAGCTGGCAATCGGTAACGCTAGTTTTTCAGTACCAAATACCGTATTTATTTAATGATTAATTGAAATTCGATTGATCCAGGCTCGCTGTTCGATTCATACGGCTAAAGCTCAAAGTATCATGGATGCTCTGGACACAGGCGTCTGTTGGGAGTGCCTTCGAGGGTCTAGTTCAAAAGCATCCCGAAAAACCTTGTTTTTATTTTGGAGATCAAGTTTGGACTTATATCCAGGTACATTTTAAAGATATACACAGTTTTCAATAAGTTGGTTAAAACTCTTTACCTATAAATATCTACTAAATTACTACGCGTAATTTAATCTTTTATTTTTAATCGACTGGCGCTTATTTGTTAGGTCGAAAAATTCTCGAATCAAGTTGCGACATATTTCTACGACCAAGGTTATCGAAAAGGTGATCGAATATGCTTGTTTATGGAGAATCGTGTTGAGTATATCTGCATTTGGCTTGGGCTTAGCAAGGTAATGTATTTCAATTGTTATAATCGTATTAGCTAAGCTATGTAAAATCGTCTAAGTCTAGACTACCTAATTTTTTCAGATCGGAGTAATAACAGCTTTAATTAATTACAATTTAACTCATCAACCGTTATGCCATTCAATTGAAGCTGCTCAATCCAAAGCTATAATTTATGGCTCAGAACAATCTCAAGGTAAATATACCGGAGCCCAAACCTTCAACTAAATCTTACCTCAAAATGGCTACCAACTTTTGATGAATTTTGATTTTCTGTAGCTATCGCAGAAACGTCAGACGAAACATGTTTCCAAAAATTAAAACATTTTTGCTTCGGAGCCGAGGGCAAAGCGATTCCTCAATATACCGTTGATCTCGAAACAGCATTGAAAACTGCTGGTACAAATTCACCTAGGATTACCGATACTGTGACCGCGAATGACGTGGTATTGCTGGTATATACTTCCGGGACGACTGGACTCCCGAAGGCAGCTATTATTAAGCATTCACGGTATGGTATCTACCTATTGCGTTGAGGTGATTTCTTCGCAGTATCTCTAATGCTGCTTCAATATTTTTAGGGTGCTGCTCTATGCCTACGGTGTTCGGGTAATGAACGGCGTCAAGGATTCAGATACGCTTTATACACCACTGCCTCTGTACCATGTCCAAGGCGGCGTTGTTGGGGTCGGACAAGCATTATTTTCCGGTATTCCGGTGGTACTGGTCAAAAAGTTCTCAGCATCCAGATTCTGGAAAGATTGTATTCGTTATAATGTTACGGTAAGCATGGAACGTTGTGGTATTTCAAGTTTGAATTCGAAATGCATTTTTAAAATGCTGAATTGGCAGGTCAGTCAGTACTTAGGCGAAATCTGCCGTTTTCTACTGTCACAACCCCCAGCCCCTGAAGACAAGCTTCATAAAGTTCGCCTTATGTTCGGTAACGGAATTCGACCGGAAATTTGGCCACAGTTCCTGGAAAGATTCAATAATCCGATTATGGCGGAAGTATATGGCGCCACGGAAGGAAATTGTCAATTAGGTATAAATCAAAACCGTAATTCAATACATTTGTAGCTAGCTAAATCCAAGGTCTTGCTGATTGCAGCTAATATCGACGGTCACGTCGGCACGATTGGATTCATGCCCGTACTTCTCATCACATTTCCACTGATACCTCAAGCCCTCATTCTTATCGACGAAAAGACCGGAGATCCAATTCGAGATCCGAAAACCGGGTTCGTCGTGCGGGCGAAAGCTTATGAACCAGGTGAAATGATTGGAAAAATTGTGCCTTCTGATCCTGTTCGAGAATTTCAAGGGTACACGGATAAAGTTTCGAGTCAGCAGAAGATCTTACAGAATGCTTTCAGAAAGGGAGATTCGTATTTCAGGACAGGTAACGTGATAATCAATGGTCATACGAAAATATGGCTGATTTACCACTATTTTGCTCGTATTAAACAGGCGATATTTTGAGCTACGATGACCATGGCTACTTCTATTTCCGTGACCGTCGCGGAGACACATATCGATGGAAAAGGCGAGAACGTATCCACGTTAGAAGTGGAGGGGGTACTTAATAGATTAACAGGGTTCAAGGATGTGGCAGTATACGGAGTTGAGATCCCGAATTCAGACGGCAAGGCTGGTATGGCGGCCATTGTTGACGCCGAAGGCAGTTTGAATTTGGAAACGCTTGGCAAAGCTATTCAGAGTGAACTTCCGTCCTACGCGAGACCAGTGTTCATCAGAATACTACCTTTCATCAGTACAACAGGTACTAATACTTCTCAAGCATTTTCTCGAAGAATTTTGGCATTTGTAAACTAAAATTTTGCTGTACCCTGTTAGGAACATTTAAGCTTCAGAAGATGGACTTACAACGAGACGGATTTGATGTTCATAAAATTAACAGCGGGTCCATTTACGTCTTTCTTGAAGGCATTTATGTTCAACTAGATTTAGACCTTTATTTTAGGGTAATTACTGGAAAGATTAGATTGTAGCTTGGACGGGTCGAAATTGTTGAAAGCCCGGAAGCTCGTATCTGTGGACTAGCTCATTGTCAGCATTGCCTCTGTTTACATAATAAAATAATATTGAACAGCGTTTTGAGGTCTAATTTTTTAGTTTTTCTTTTCACATAAATTTTTGCATTTTCAAATTCAAGTTTAACCCTTACTAAACATAGAAATGCCGGACAAATAAAACCACAATTTATTGAACTTGCTCAGGACAATTTTTCATGATTAGGTAATACGATTTTAAATTCATCCCATCATGCAGTTGTCATTAATTTGGCAAAATGGCGAGCAAAAATACGAAGCTATTTTATCGTTGACTGAAGCAATTTTACATTTGTGCCAGCTGCTAAAGCTTGCAAAACAAAGAACTCGTCTATTGTATCAAAAAAATCGATAAAGAGCACAGCATAGCATTCCGCTCCGAATCCGAATCCGTATGGTTTGATAGTCAAAGTTCGAGATTTCATGGAACAAAGCTCGATTGCAATAAAATAGTGTGAAAAAGGTAAGATATAGAAGTCATTTATAAAATCCGAAAATCGGGTAAAAATAAACTTTGGAATTAAATTATTCTGTAGGTACTTGAACGCCACATTATGTACTACAGCTGCCCTAAGGTACACATTAGTCGATAAGGGCAAATTACTTGTAATTCAGTAATCCTTGTTGATTTTCTAACGCTAATTTTTATTATTCAGAGCGCATTCGGCTAGATTTCCACCAATAGTTATAATATTTAATGCATCTACTATTTGCCTTATCAATCACGTACACGCATTAAAGACTTGTAATTGTAAAAGGTTAGCTGATTTGAAGTCTTTGAGGCTGAGCTATTGACCTTGCCCTTGAACCTCAATTGACTTCAATCTGGGGCGTCCTGATAGATGCATGGATTCATGGATATACTGTGACAATTTGTCCAGATACTTTGCATCTCGAAATGTTCCGACTCATAATGAGTAAAGTAAATGCTATCGCTACCCCGACTAAAATGTGATCTTTTTGGTAGGTTCCTTCCAGTTCGAGTTCCAGTGAGCTCCAGTCAAGATCAAAACTCAGAACTCTTCCGGAAGATTGTCAGATTCGATTTCGTTTAGCCCGTAACAATGGCCGCTAGAAAAGTATTAATTTACGGTGGTAAAGGAGCCCTTGGCTCAGCTCTTGTCAATCATTTCAAGTCCAAGGCATTTTGGATTGCATCTGTGGATTTTGTGCAAAATGAAGATGCAGATCTTAATCTTGTGTTGAAGCCGAATCTTGGGCTAGAAGAACAGGTGACTGCCACAAAATTTATGCAAATGCTACGAATCGCTATACCATTTTGCGAATTATATATATAATCGAAATTGCGATCAATTTTAGGCCAACTTCATCAAAGCCGGAATTCCTGAAGGCACAGTTTTTGATGGCATTGTTTGTGTGGCTGGAGGATGGGCAGGTAGATAATTTGGATTTTTAGTTAATAAGCAAACCTGTCTAAAATTGTCTGTTGCAATTTGCAACTTGAAAAATAACGTCCGATTTCAATACACGCTTCGTTTGGTTGCAATTTGCATGTGCATAATGAAAAATATTGGAATTTTGATGCCAACCAGTAAGCTACTTATGTTTGATTAAAAATAATATGAGTTTTAGTGAGGGTCAGTTTCCATTGGACTGAATGTTTCGTTTGGCAAAAGCCTTCATTGTTTCTGCAATATAAATATTATCTTGTCCCTGTCCCAGGTGGAAATGCTCAATCCGCGGATTTCCTCAAAAATGCGGATTTGATGCTACAACAGAGCGTTTGGTCATCTTACATCGCTGCCAGCCTCGCAGCTTCCGTTTTGAAGGAACAGGGTGTCTTGGTGCTTACTGGAGCTCAGCCAGCTTTGAAGCCGACACCGGGAATGATTGCTTATGGCGTGGCAAAGGTCAGATCTCAGATTCGAAACATATTGAATTCTTTAAACCCTGCTGAAGGGTATTTGCATTTTCAATTATAATTTTATTTTCAGGCGGCTGTTCATCATTTAATTAAATCAATTGGAGATTCTAAGGGTGGATTGCCAGCCGGTGGAAAGGTATAGGCTAAAGCATGCACTTCCTAATTAAGCTGAAAATTTAATTGAGATGCTCATATATTACTTCATTTTGGATTTTAGGCATATGGCATTTTGCCCGTCACTCTGGATACACCGATGAACCGGAAATGGATGAAATACGACGAGTCTTGGACACCGCTTACGGATGTTGCTGAGTGCGTTTAGATATTGACATAATCAGTAAATTAAGGGACCCAGAAGTGGTCAGTATTTCATTGAATAACCGTAATTTTGCAGATTGGTCAATCGATGGATGGACAATGAGGCTTCTCCACCGAGTGGAAGTCTCGTTCAGTTGATTACCAAGGGCGGCGTGACTTCAGCTGTTCTCCAGGAATAAAATGTGACAAAAAAGGCAAGGCTACATGAACGAAGGGACCATTGAAAAATGACAACAATACTCGCAGTAATAGTGCAACGAAGTTAGACGCTGTAAATTGACTTTTCGAATAGCTTTTCGTTATGGCTTGCATTTAAAATATTCGCTAATAATTAGGCAATTATTTTGGTTACATATTAGATTTATTTAATGCAAAGCTTAGGCACCTGAGGAATTAGAAAATAGGTAGGATTTGACCTGTTAGTTTGGTACCTGTACCGATGTTTACGCTTATCAGCTTCCTGTGCGCTTCTTGTTGCAAAAAAAGTCAAATAAATGAAGTTATTGATGTTGAGCATTAAAATTTTCTATCAGAAAGGCTTTTGTACCTATTTTTATTGACTGGAAGTTATACGTCGAATCGAATGCTAAAAATCACTGCCTTTGCAGAGTACATTTCCTAAATGTATTTGCATAGACCGAGTTTATACTGACTTGAGTACGAGCCGGCAAGAATTAACGTACACAACACTGTTCTAGAGTAAATTACTTATTGGAGTTTCTAAAGCTATTGCTGATTAGTTATAATTAACTCGAGGTCCAAGATTAATATGTTTAATCTTTTCGAAGGAACTGAGTCCTCGGAGAGGTCCTTCCAAATTCTCAGAGTAGACATCAGCTCCGAGTTCTTCTAAACTAATTTCACCGTCAGCTCGAGCATCTTTGACGGCTTTGTCAATTTCGTTTTTGACGTCGGTATCAATGGCCTGGTGAGAACAATTGAGAGTTTGGCATTAGAGTGGTTTGATTGTTTAAAAATTTGTTTCACAAAATAGGTATTTAGTGCGTACTTTGATTTCATCGGCAGTGGCAAGCTCAGCGGTGAGCATCTTCTCTTTGAACGAGGTAATGGGGTCTTTATGTTGTCGGACTTCTTGAACTTCTTCACGAGTTCGATATGAAGTTCCGGGATCTGACATTGAATGACCAGAGTATCTGTAACACAGTAATTTACATGAAATACTTAGCATATTGTAATACAAGCTGTATATCATATTGAAAATGCCCAGTTTTAAATTCAAGGGTTGCTGGGCTTTTTCTAAATCATGAGCATAAGATTTCGAATCCTACTCAGAATATTCACAAAATTATGCAATGCCTATTAACCCAATTAATGCATGCCTAATTTGCACTCACCGATACGTAACCATTTCCATTACTACTGGACCATTACCATCAGCGCAGACTTTTCTCGCAAACCTCGTTGCTTCACGAACGGCTAGCACATCCATGCCGTCGACCTGTAAATTCAAATTCAGAGTTAAATATAAAGACATCACGAAATTAACATAAAGATTTATTCCCAACCGCTCCAAAAATAAAAACTTACCCAAATACCAGGAATATAATCACCACGAGTGTAGTAATTTGTGCTTGCGGAGGCTCTGTCGACCGAAGTACCCATACCGTAGCCATTGTTCTATAAAAATCGTTAGGTTTAAAATCTTGAATACTTCGAAACTATTTCTATGCTGCCGTGTCCAAGTATTTAATTTGAAATCCTTACCTCACAAATAAAAATGCTTGGAAGGCTCCATAATTTCGCCATGTTGTACGCCTAGGAATCGAAAAGATTTTCGAAAGCGAATTAAAGCCTGGTCGTGTCGAAATCCCCTGGTTAGAATAAACTTCTTGGGGATTTCAAATTGAGCCTTTGATCTCAAACGAAACTTACTTCAAAAACCTGCCCCTGATTAGCAGCTCCGTCTCCGTATAGGGCAAGATTTACACCTCCGTCACCCTTGTACTTATGAGCTAGGGCGATTCCGGCACCCAAAGGAACTTGGGCTCCGACAATTCCGTTTCCACCATAAAAATTCGGAGCATACATGTGCATAGAACCTCCTTTTCCGCGAGCACATCCGCCCTTGCGACCCATTAACTCCGCAATGACACCGAAGGGAGTGACGCCCATCATGTAACTCCAACCGTGGGCTCTAGAGAATCGAAAATGGAAAATAAGGACTTTACTCATTTGAATTATCAATATTTTATCAAATGCTAAATTTACCTGTAGGCAGTGATTACACTATCTTGCTTCTCCAGTGCTAACTTCATACCGACAGCAACAGCTTCCTGCAATTTCAAAGTTAACATCGTTGTTTCGCTGATTCGACAAATTAGCAATTATACTGTACTCTTCGTGCTTAATTACCTGTCCAGAATAAAGATGACAGAATCCTCGGATAGCTTTTTCCTTGTACAAATTACCAGCTGCTGTTTCCATTCTCCTGATTGTCTGCATGTGTCTGTACCTGGAATTATTAAAATTTAACACTATTACAAAAATGGTAACACAATACACAATTAATTATTCAATTACGTTTACTGACAGATGCAAAATAGTGGTAGGTATTTTCCAGTTAACTAGCTTACATTGCAAGGGCATCATCCCGGGTGACAGTGACAGTAGTCGAGGGTCCACTGTCGAATTTATGGAGTTTACATGGCTTCGTTTCAAATGTGGCTTCGGTGGATAGGGCTTTTGACCAGAGCTGAAATATGAAATCAGTTGTTGAACAATTAATTAATAAATCTAAAATCTGTAACCGAAGTACAAGCACGTGTTATGGCCTATGGCTATTACGGGTCACATAGCAGGTCATAGCCAATAGCCATGCATTAAGCATGAGCAATTTCCTTAAATTTGCTATAATTTCGATTGTAAATTGTAATTAATAAATCAAATGTAACTCGGTTCACGCAAACTCCATACAAAACTTCTACAAAACTGCTAGAATTAATTAGCATTTACACAAAAAAAAAGTTTTTTGTTGGATCGAGTTTCGTTTTTTCATGCACAATCGAAAATTAAAAAAATATGGTAAAAACTTACATTCTGTTGTACGAATTTCTTGATCATGGTGCGGGCAGGAGTCGGAGTACAGAGCATTTTCTAATTAGTCAAACAAATAGAATCCAGAATTAAAAAAATATTGCACAAATAAATGGACCCGATTCGGGAAATCGGGCTGAAAAATCTGAAACTCGAATTTGCCTGCTCTACGGCGTCTGGCTCTTCTGCATGAGGTGATCTGCTGGCTAGTGTGGCAGTCAGGTGTTCCGTGCCTGATTTAGCTGTGCTTCGCCGCCGTGCAAAATTCTAACCCTCCCGAGATTTATATAACACAGGCCCATTGCAATCGTAGGTTCCCTCCTGGTTTCCAATAAGATGTAACGCAACCATGGTTACGGAGCATGGACCAGAGTTTAGGCAACCCGTACGGCGATCCTTTAGCGTAATTTATTTAGAGCTAAATTACATGATTATCTTCGACCATGGGTTGCGCTGGACACCATTTATTCGATTCTGACGAACTAAATTTTTAACCCAATTTCTACTATTAATTTGCATCCGTAAAATTATTGAGTGGCTTCAAAACGCACAAAAATCATACAACGCTTCAAAATTTCAAATACTTATACTTTTTTATTTATTATTGATGACACTTTTAGAAATGCAAATACACATTGTATACATTTTATTACCTAAATATATTTCACAGGCATTACGTAACGCATTATTACGTTGATCCGAACAAATTGATATGTTAATTATTCGATTACGATCTGGTGGCCTAAATATGCAGGACCAAAAAATGATCCGTGTAAGCTTTAAATTTCTAATCTGGTATAAATAAAGCTTATAAGTTCATGGAAAGGACATGCCTTGAAGCAAGCAAACCTTGAAACATTTTCAAATTCGAAGAAACATTGTTGTGCATCTTTTTCGGGGATCGATAGGGATACATTTAGCCAAGCTGGCTATCGACGAAATATATAAGTCATTTAGGTACATATGTATTCGATATCATTCAACCTACCGCGAGAGATACACAAAATATATTTTAGATTTATATATTAATATTTAAAATTTACTTATTTAAATTAATTATCTATTAGAAATTAATATTTTACACCCCATGAATATGTCCCCCTATGAGCAGTTTTCTCCTGATGGTAATTATGTGACCCGCTTCCTGTAAATCGCTCTGAAGACGGTGACCATGGATTCTTGGTATATGGTGGTTGGAATCGCGGTCTGTGACCTCTTGGTCCATGATGGCCACCACCGAAGTGCGGAAATTTCAGGCGAAAGCCTTTATTTCTGTGAGAGTGAGAATGTGCTGGAGCATGGTGATGGTAGTGGGTGTGACCGTGTACGACCGTGTGTCCATGACCATGACCGCCTCCCACCGCAAAACTGTGACCCAGCGAAGGTTTTCCTCGGATCATATGAGAATACCCGTAGCCTCCGTTAAGATTCTGTACTGGTGTCGCCGGAGGGGCACCATATTGCTGGTAACCCTGACCGCCAGTAGTGCCATGTTCGACTACAGTCGCAGGTGGACCGTACGCCTGGTAGGTTTGACCGCCGGTTGTGCCGTGATCAATGGCCGCCGGCGGGCCGTATGGCTGGTAGCCAGTTGTGCCATGATCAATGCTCGTAGGTGGTCCGTAGGACTGGTAAGGTGGTTCCACGATTCCATGTTCAACGACCGTAGCAGGAGGACCGTATTCTTGGTAATTCTGTCCAAGTACCGGTAGTTCCTTGACCACCTTCGTTCGCCTCTCCTATCGGAATGACGCTCGAAACTTGGACTTGGACAGGGTACTCGTGGACAATCTGTTGGGGATTCTGCTGCTGAGTTTGAAGTCGATGGTCATCTAGATGCTTTAGAGTAGAGCCGTAACGATTGAAATCCTCGTCAGTGATGATTACGTTAGGACTTTCGAAATGATGGCCAGAATTGGCATTGGCAGCTTTGATTTGTTGAGCGTTCGCAAACCAGCGGCCAGGATGTGGGAAACCTGCAATGATTAAATCATTTATTCGTGCCCGAATTCGGAATCTACGGTTCATAAATTAAACAGGATTTTACCATGATGATCCGCATAAATGTTCCCCGAAAGCGGACGATTATGCGGGATCATTTCCCGATATAATTGACGCTTTAATCGCTCAGCCGAGCCTTCATGTTGAACGGTATCATTTTCTCTTGAACTTGAATTCAAAGCACTATATTTTCCTTTTCTAAGTTTGAACTGTCGTTTCGTGCTCTCGGATGAACCCTCATGATGGCGCTTGGCCTGTTTGACCTGAGCAGTAGCTTTGTTGACATTGGCTATTGATAGCGACGACGAAGGTGCCGGCGTGAGGGTTGTGGAAGTATTCGTAGGTCTGAATGTGGTGGATGTAATTGTGATGGTTTCGGGTTTATCGATGTCGATATCGCCATTGGTCAAGGTAATTAAAATTGAAGTGAAGACTAGGAATATTATGGACGTTTGCCGTTTGGAATTCTGTAAAAAGATAATATTTCACGGGCTCATTGAAAATTGCAGATGTTTATAAGTCTCATTTGATTAGTAAGACTAGCTTTATTGAACGGGTTAATTTGACCAGACGAATTTGATGATGCATTAAATATTTTTGTTGATGCAAAAACAAGCCCTTCAAAACATTTCCTTGGCCTAACTGACACTAGCAACCTGCAATTTGCCAAAATGCCAACCGATATAAAGCCTTGATAACGATTTAACTCATTAAAACAATAGGCGATGGCGATATATTACGCTACGTAGTTCGTAACACATCGGGCATGCATGATGCCAATTGCCAATGTCACCTGTCAAGTCAACTCAACCCATATTTTAGCTTGTTAACTGCAGCCCATATATCCCACCCCACGTGGACTAATTATGCCAAAATATTTGCCAAAACCAGAAATGAGATCAAAACAAGCATCCCATATATGCTTAATGATTCGAGACATGACATGCCATGGATGATTATCACAGAAAAAAACCGGTCAGTTCCCTCTCATCCTCATGTCACTTTCACTATCGCCTGTTTAAGAATTTAATTTAACTATGGTTATATATGTATTTTGTGATGGGTCAAGGCTACACGGACACCAAAAAATGCCACTGTGAATATTTCAAGTTTGCCAATTTTTTTCACGCTATGACTTTTAGCACCTTAAATTCTTTTGTTTTAACTACCTGGCCTGGTCACTGTCACTTTTAATTGAGTTTCCCTCTTGTGGTTTATTACTCGACAGCTGTCGTCAGTTTAAACAAATAGTGCGTAACAGCTACTGACTAACCTGGCATTGGCTTTGAGTCAAGATTCAGCTTATACGAAATACGCCAATAAATGTTACCATTTAAATTGATATATTCACTATTGTTGTAACTTTTTTGGGGCTACCAAGAATTATTACATACCGACATGTTTAGCGTCCCACATGAGCCAAAAAATTCATAATTTATGCTGCAGTAGTTAGCTATTTTGTAATTTCTTCAAGGCTAAATCCTTAAGTAACGTTGCGCTTGATGCCGCTACGTGTAGGACCACTGCTTAGCATATTGATTAAAATTTGTTAATTAAAATATGCAAATTGAAATGCGGATGCAAATTAAACTGCCAGTATTCAGTAATGAGCTATAAATAGAAACGTTTTGACGCTAATCGAAATTCTGCGGATATGGTAGTTAATATGGCAGTTAAAGGGCTAATTATGATTAGTTGACATGACCAACACGATTCCGCCAGAATTTGCTACCTATATGAACTAGCCCAATAAACTAATAACAATAACCCGTATAAAGTAAATAAGTGATTCCTATTTTGCATAGGTAATGCTAACGTTATTTTAGCTGATCTTGCTTAAATTTAATTCTCTAAAATAAATTAACCCTTAAATACAGCGAAAGGTCTAAAAACCCTATATTTGCAAACTTGGTCTACTATGGCTATCAAAATGCTTCGATTCTTTAGGAAATAACCAAACTTCATAGGTCACGGCTCTAAGTCTGTATTTCCTTAGAATTAATATTTGATAAACGGCGTGGAGTGGAAGGTATACATTTTTTTAAAATCCATCCTGGTCATTTGTTCAGTAAAATATTTCGTGCAAAAAGCTGGCGATCGTAAATTGCATTGATCAATAAATCATTCTTGAACAAAACTAACCATTTTCTGGATGAAAATTGATCCAAAAATAGTATAAATATTCAATTAGAGCACTACTGGACTGGTCAGATCAATGGTCGAGCTCTCATCACATCACAGATCATTTAATTTAATTTCAACACTATTTTCAAGCTCACAATCCCGAGGTATTGGCACTTCGGACATTCGAATTCAGGTTAATTATGTAGCACACAATTATGTATGAATTTTCATACAATTTAAAGGCGATTTAATTAGTGCTTCAGGTTTAATTCAGTTTTTAATGCACTTAAATTTTTGAGAATATCGAAGTCACTCGATATTTTTTTACTTCAATAACACTGTACCAATTTCATTTGGATTAAAATAAGCTATGAAGCTGTATGTGGTATGCTAGAAGATGCACTTATGATTAGAAGCACAGAATTAAAATTAGGAATGCTAATTTATAATCTCCGTAAGTAGATCTCCGTGTGTCGCGTGTCTGCAACTACAATTCATGTACACAACTGGCAAGAGTCTTCTGAAGATCACTCAAATCTCAGCTTCACTTTCTTTTACGAGCACTAGCACTACCAAGACTTCCCTTCGTTCACAAAAAGGCACCCAAGCTAAACAATACTAAAAGTTACCTTTACTAACACCGTGGACGGTAAGAATTTCGCACACCTGACGAACCTTAGCAAAAATAGTCATCTCTAAAAGCCCTACCATCATCGCAATCGTAATGCATTTTAACTATTGCGAAGTAAAAGTCGTAAATATCGGTAGTCAACAAATAGAATTATATGAGTTGTTAAAACGCTAATATTGACACTTTAAAACATTTTACGGCCTGGGAACTGTGACACGACAGGCTTCAGAGCTAAATAGCCGGTCATATCCTGTAAACAGAAAAGCATAAGTACTTGGTGCTGATTTCGTAATTAAATTTATAATTGAATGCTAAACTACCATTTAAATTGCCATTATTTCAGCGATTCTGCCCATCAAAAATGTAGATGTTTGCGGGTTTTCATATTAGTGGGCAAAACTTCAATAATAATGGGCAAAATCGTCTCAAAAACCAAGTCTTGTAAATGTAAATGCCATTGGCGAAGTGTGCTATGGCTATGAAATTACCAATTTTTAAATTAAAACCGATCCGCACGTAATTCATACAATAGGGGTGTTTGCACCTACGTGTTAATTTCCATTCTAATTCCTTCCGTATTTATGGACCAATGTGACAGGGAAGGCTTTAATTACTACCTTTTTGCATTGTCACACTTTTATTTTTTTACTCAAAATACACAATTTACAATAGGAAAACGGAACAAGTAGATTGAAATTAAGATGTGGAGACACCAGCGAGACAATGGTGATACTTTCTTACGAGATGCAATACGAAGACATATCTATAACGCAACGTTACGAACGTCAACAATGATGCCAACAAAACACAGATGCATTTTTGCATTTGTATACGAAATACGAAATTCACGAAGCATGACTCAAGTTCCGGCTTCTGCATTCCATCATAATCTTTTCATTATTTCCACGTAAAACGGTTAAATACTTGGAAATTGTAACAAAATCATAAGCTTCAGGCTACAAGGGTGCTAGGCTATGGCATTAAATGTAATTATAATCGGCAGACGACAGGTAGGAAATGCGTTGTTTGCGCCAGGTAGGCGTTATAACGCCTACCGTTAGGTAGTTGTGATTTTTAAATTTTTTGTGCATTGTATTAGAAGTTTTGAACAGTATTTTGTGAAATTTCGGACAAAATTACGGTTTAAGAGGATAATTTGTTCGAAAATGTGTCATTTTGAATTTTTTAAATTTAGTTTAGTCCGTTTTGGGTCGAAGTCTAAGTTCCAGTTCATAAATAAAGTTTCGACCTAGCACCTTTTTAATAAAATTTACCATTTATAAATATGCTTTTAATAATAAATTTTCGATTGACGCCTAACTTTAAAAAAATCAAAATCTCTACCCAATAAAATTCCGGAAACGCTTATTTTTCAATTCATATAAATATATGCCGAATCAATTTGTTAATAGCTCGTTAAATTAGTCAACCTGATCTTGAGGTTTACAGCGGAACCGTTTCATCACGTAATAAAACCTATAATTTCGCTACTTGCGCTTGTAATAAGATTTGGTAATTATGGTTTTTTAGTCTATCGTTTATCATTTCTATGGTCAGTAGACACTACGTGGACAATACCGTATAGCACTAAAGTACCTCGAGTGACCAGTTTTTGGTTATTTTTAAGAGATGAAAGATGAAAATGTGAGGATATTCTTTTTACCACCACCTGACTTTCTACAACAATAGGACGTGTGTTGCTTGGTCGCACTTCGTTGCTCTAAATAATAATTTCTGTGTGTCTTGTGTCCGAAACGAAGTTATTATAATCAGCTTGCCTTTTTGGAAATACGAAATATCGCATATGAAGGGATTCTACGAAAATGCATGTTTGTTTTTTTGGTCATGTCAGGCTTCAATTAGTTTGTGTCAGATTTCTAGAATAAGGAATAACAAAACAGTAATTCTTTGATCTGCAGTCACATCTCCTACATCCAGCACGATTCCACTGAAATGCATGTTGATCTTGAGTGATACGCTTCGTGTAGGTAATAACAATAACGTCTTTAGTTCAGGACAAGTCAGTTGACTCAAAATGAAATAAATTAGAGCAATTTTCACTAACCATCTCTAATGTAAATCTCTGGCTACGACTATGTAATTTCACATCCTGTTTACTACTTTAAGTTTACAAGTTTATTGTTTCGGAAATGGTGCTGCATTGCGTTCACATCTTATCTGAGACAATACTGCAAAGTCAAATACGCATTTTTATCATATCAGCGCTACCTTGATCTGCTAGCATATTATTTAATTATGAATTATCTTTATTTCAGGGTTTGAGCATTCATTATTTGTGGGTAATTAAAATATTTTTAATTACGACGCCGTTCCGCGTTTCACGGACGTCGTAATAATGTTTTTTAATGCGTGCTAAATAAAAATATTTGGATTCTAAAACGCCGTTAAGTTTTAGCAAAATACTTCTTTAAATTAAGTCTAGCTAATGCACGTTAGGTGTAGTCTGAATGTTCCGCGAGTTTTAGAATTTCACGGTAATTCAGTGCATTTTTTTACAATTTTTAATTAATCAAAAATTTTATTAAAATGTCTCAGTTTTTTGCAAAATTATGCGTTCTTAAACTGCTATTATTTAATTCTATTCTATAAATTACCGGATATTAAAGTACATACAACATGCAATTGAGAAACGTTTACAATCCAAAATTACAGAGAGTTTACAAGAAATTAACTAATTTGTGGACATGACGTAAACGCTATGGAATGTAGCATCATTCATTTAATAATTTCTTATTTCTGAAGCTTCCGTATAAGCTCCTGACTTGACTTGTGACTCTCAGGAAATTAGATCATTTCCCAGCATTCTTCACTTGACAGCTCTTACTTCTAAAAAGCAAATAAATACACACGCTGACAATTTGCAATAAAAAAAATGCATAAGTGTTCAATGTATGTAGGCTAATGCAGAATCGTGGCTAGCCACTCACTCGGAAGACTGCAATTAAGTAGTCAACAAGCACTTTATGACGACGATGATGAGGATACGCCGCGCCGGGGAGGGGGAGATTGATGCTTCTTCTTTTCAGAATTTGGACTGCCATATTTCGACATATTTTGAGTTTTAAAAAAATACATTGTTTTGAATGAGAATTTACTAGGAAAGGTTTAAAAATCTGTTTTCTGCGAATTCCTAAATTAAATTCCATAGGGTTTTTATTATTACCGAATTATTATATAATTACAGGACAACTGCAAGTTGAGTTGACACCGGAAACTGATGACCTGAATTCTTCCCATGAAACCCGACATAGCCAGATATTTGTTTTAGTACCATGTCGAATTGAAACCGAGACGCTCGAACATGCTGTTTAAATCTGCTGTCATCGAGCTGGGGGAACACGTTCTCGAACCAGTCCTTTGACTTCGGTACTTTCGATCGGAATGCATAACGGCGGCTCAAAATGCTAATTAGATCGTCGTCAAAGTTATCAAGGATCTC
>VNWX01000869.1:0-17915 GCA_009869905.1 Ceratophysella communis
GGTGGGCCGGGGGGCTGAGTAGTAGGTTGGTGGGCTGGGGGGCTGAGTAGTGCAGGCTGGGGGGCTGAGTAGTAGCACCCAGTTTAATCCAATACCCTGGTTTAATCTCAAAACCGAATCAAATCAATGTGAAAGAGCACGCAAAGACGACAATTTGCAATGAGTTGACAGATTAGAAAATTGAATGCGAATCATTTCCCGGCAAAACAAAAAAGACGCTCACTTCAGGTCGATTCGATTCTATTAAAACTAACCTCATCGCTCATCGCTTCAGATTTCGGTCATACAGCAGAGATTAGTTTCGCTCGTTCTCACTCGCTCAACTTGGCTAGAGACGGTGGGGGCGCCACCGGCTCATCCGTGCTGCATGGATTTCGGTAAAGTAATTTCCATCGAAAATCAAAATCTCACATGCACAAAAAGCTCAAATATTTCTACTTGTATGTATGTATCTCGTTCACCGGTAAAAAAAACACGAGAATTATACAATTATATTATAACTTAATAACTTATAACTATTAACTGATTTGTTCAGATGTTGGATGTTAGGTAGGGGAGAAACTCCTTATTTTCTGACAGCTTTCACCATAGCTAGCTGCAGCTTTCACGTCTTATCAATATCACAATCTTCCTCTAACACGGCAAAATGGTTCACAATCACAAAAATGACTGTTGATTCCTTTTAATTGTGAGGTACCCTCGCTAAAGATGAACAACGTTTGTCTGAAAAAATAATTTCTTAAGTAGTAGGTAATGTAATATACATATCAACCCTCAACCTCAACCCGTTTATGTATATGAGTGACACCTCATTTTATGAACAATAGGTGTAACAGTTTTAGAACACAGAACATGATGGGCGCTTGTTTAGAAAAAAAAATCAGCACAAGCCCGAGCATCATCAGTTCTGATTTTCTGATGCCATGAACGATGAAAGGATTTTTTAGAAAACCATATAGTACTCATACCTAGACCTGAAAGAAAGTTGTTAAAAAAAATTTAACATTCACACACTCACAAAAATTCGATAATTAAAATTAAGCACGTTGGGTTGCCAGTTGTCATCATCATCGGTTGACTCGAATTGATGTTGACATGGATGAAAGTTGGGTACACCTCCACGAAATCAATTATTCTTATCGTGTCGTAATTTCATTAATATAATTCATAATCATAAATGGAACTGGTTTCGTAATTGGTACTAAACTAATAATATTACATTTTCAAAATACTTTTATGAAAATCCAAGTAAAAGTATTTTTCGTGTTGCAAAAGAATCGGATTTTGAAACTTATCTCTATCCTAATCCTGATTCGGTTCAGTCTTCAGTCCGATCTAGAATCTCATCAATTTCAAAATTGGTACGCACGCGCAGAGAAAATTTTCTACCAGTAGTAGTGCAGTGCATAGGTACTTTTTTTTGTCCTGGCTGAAGTAAAACTCATACCAGAGAGGTAAAGCACTTGCCAGGGTGATCCGACTAATTAAATCTTACAGGTAGGGGCAAAAAGGAAGTCCATCCCAGGAGGGACTCGAACCCTCGACCTTTGGATTAGAAGTCCAACGCGCTATCCACTGCGCTACAGGGACTGATGTGATTTCGGGAGGGTTAAAAGAGGACTCGAACCTAAAAAACCTTTTCTAGCTGAGTTGGCAAAAATTAACACTGGAATGCGCTTCCAGCCGCAGAAAATTATTTTGACAACATTCAACCTAATGAATTTTATCTCACTGAAAAATGTCAAATAATTTTGATTACAATATCCACTAAAATTTGTCTAATTTTCTGAATTTAAAAAACCGGGTAAGTGCAAGAAAAAACTAAAAATATGGTCAGCTATTTTGGTACTGTTGCTCCATGCAAATAAGCTTGCAAACAAGCCAAAGCGAAAGCAAAAATCCAATGCCAGGTTGCACAAGCTCATTTGCCCTGGAGTTGCCCTCTATCGTGTTTGTGCACACGCAAACTCCTACCTCACAAATTCAAATTCGGTTCTTCCATAGCGCACACCTTGGTTTACATTAACCCGGCGTGTTTTTAAACCTGGCTCAATGTAAAGTCCCGTGTACAGTCTGCCTGAATGGTGCTTAGGCGAGGCAAGGTAGCCGCATGCCGCGTGCCTTTCATAAAACAAGCAGCCACACTTCATTCAACTCGTGAAGACCAAGTCGGAAAGGACGGACAACGGAAACGGGCGATTTATTTTGGATTTTTTAAGAGTTAGTTGCAGCAATTAACTATAACTGACATCCCACATTAACTTCGCAAGATGATGCAGAGTGCACTGGTCAACCTGGCGAAGCAGTCCAGTCGGGCCAATGGCGTTTTATTCTATCATACATCAAGACCACTTTTAGCTGGAGGAGAATGGCGAAGAAAGTAAGTTCCAGCATTTTTTATTTTGTTTCTGGCATAATTTCAATTTCCATGATGAATACAAGTTATCCCTGTCTTAGAAAGACGTGCTGAGAAACACCTCCTGAGAAATTAAAGAGCTATTTTTAAATCAAAAGCTGAAATTAGTCACGAAAGCGTTGACAGCCTCGGTAATTTTTCGGTTGTGAATTGAGTGTTCTAATTGTTCTACCTATGTTGCTTATTTCAGAAATGGTTTGCCTAGAAATCCAAATGCCTACGGATCGTTGACTGATTTACCTGATTACACATTCCTTGACGGCAGACGCACACCTGTTGGACAAGGAAAACTAAAGAGAGCTCAGGAACAAAATGAACTCGCTGTATGTTTTATTCAATTCATTTCTGACATCTCCACTACTTAGAGCACATACTTATGTATTTTTACTGGATACGGGCTTATTTTTCTTTTATTTACTTCGCATCACAGGCTAAAGTAATCAAGCTTACCGGTGAGGTTGATTTTGCTGTTCAACTTGATCTTGATCGTAAACAAGCTGAGGAAGCCCGGAAGGAACAAATTCTATCACGAAAGCTAAAGTCTAAGGGAGATCAGACACCAATACTTAGTAGTAGCAGCACGAGTTCGTCATAACCGATTTTCCCGGAGGTTAGTCAACAATTTTTTAGGATCTGGTGTCGGGAATCTCGAATATAAGTCGTCTATCGCTTTCTCTTTCTATGCGTATTACTGCTAATGTCCATGCAAACGCCGGTTTTGCTGAAAATAAAAGATAATGCAATACGTGTATTATTGATTCGCATAAGTTGAATTTGAGGTGAGGTATCGATCTGTTTTCCCTGCTTCACGTGATGTCAAGGCTTTCTTCATACTTTAAGTATAACCAATCTGTGCGAAATCTAAACCATTGTGCATTATTTGATCTATTTACTTCCTACTTTTAATAGAAATGCACCGGAAAACCATTAAGTACCTATATCAATTCCATGCTAGATGCTAGTGTGGGGTTGCGATTGATACTACTTTTAGAACGTTGCAAGCCATATACATTTTTGAATTTTATTATGAGAGCGAGTACTTTCTCGATTGAATTGGGTTTTGTTTGATCTTTGACTGCATCCGATATCTGACATTAGGTGTGTACGTGTTTGTAATTAAGTTTTATTTATATTTTTAACGGTGATTAGTTCTAGACGCTTAACAATCATAAAGTATTTACCTACGTACTATGAACTGGTAAATAGCCATTGATACACCAAATAGTTAAGTATACGAATACGAAATTCTCTAGAAGTACATCGACAAGTTGTACATAACCGATTTAATTACTAGGTACGGTTTAGGTAGGAATCTTAGTACAATGCATATTGTTAGAATATTTAATGTTACCGGGCATGTACAAGATAGGATAGCTCAAGATATCCGGTTCCTTCCAGTATCATGGCAGGACATTTTCAGCAGGAGAAATTATAGTTTTTATAGTCCAGGCGTCACACACAGGTGTATTTCATTTATGTATTTAAAACGAAATACCAAAACAACACTAATATGTGCATATTTACAACACGTTAAAACTCAAATATACTACAATATAAAATATCAAGATATCATTTAGTACATACGACTATTTAAAATTATTAGCAATCAGCAATCGCAAAGGACTTTCGGGCCAAAAATTACAATTTACAGCATTACCATTTCCTTACCATTTCCTTACTTTTTCCTTACCGTTTCCTTACTAAAAAGCTGGCTAAATCTAATGACTAACATTTTTATAGAATCTCTACATTCTATAAAAATAAGCTTACGTTTGTAACGAAATTAAATCATTCATAACTGTAATAATTTTTGTTTTGTTTTAGTAAGTATCGGTTGTGGTTGTGTGTGTGTCTGTAAATTATCGTAAAATCTCGTTTTGTTTTGATTTTATCGTTATCAGGTTTAGGAAGACGCTGATTATTTCACTGCCTTCACCCAATTATACATATACGCCTACATATTATACCAAATTAAGTACAGATAGAAATGTATGGAGTTGATAATACTTATTTCAAAGTTTCATAGTTTTCAATGCCTAATAGTAGTACATAGTTATAAATGCTACAATAATAGTTAGTCTTAATCTTAATTTAATCCAAACAAGAGTCTTTACCGAAGATAGTAAGGCCGCAATCGGTTAGATTAACTTACTCTCGTCGTTTCTTTCTATATATTTTATTTACAAAAATAATTTACACCTAGACCATAGAAACTCGCAACATTTGCCATTCAATCCGAATCGTATATATTCGCTCTGATCTGAAATCCGAATCTATGTGTCTGTATATTTTGCTTGCTACATGTTAGTTTAATATGCAAAATCGGAGTATGTTGGTTGAATAGATAGACAATTTTTCAGAACTCATTCGGATTTAGTCCTGAGCAAGCATTGATTATCCAGGACAAGTAATATTTTGCTTGCTACATGTTAGTTTAATATGCAAAATCGGAGTATGTTGGTTGAATAGATAGACAATTTTTCAGAACTCATTCGGATTTAGTCCTGAGCAAGCATTGATTATGCTAGGACAAGTTTTTGTGAATTTCGTGACGGCCTTTCCAGACAATGCCCTTGATTATTGATTGAGGCTTGATTGTACTCATAAATTGAATTAAATATCGACTCATTTCATTAGGGGAAAGGGATTCCAGACTTCTAGACACTTGCTCAGAGAATGTGTAGATTTTCACAATTTTTGAACTTGGCATCTTCCTTTCCGAGTAGCCAGGTTAGCATTTGTCTAGCTTTAACACTTGCCCGAAGTATTCCACGATGCTTACACCAACTATCCTGATTTCCTATAACAAAAGAAAAAAAGTATTAGCATGTCCTAGTTTAATATTTTGCTGACTAGAATCTACTAAAGCATGGCTAAAGTTGTAAATAAGGTAAAATATAAGTTTGTAGCATTTTCCCGTAGTTTAGTCACGTACGCACTAGAAATGCTGAGAGAGCGGAGAAAGTTCTCACTGTCATTGTCATTGCATTGAGGGAGTAATCTATTTTCAAACTGCTACTGGGATGTGAGCTGTGACAGAGTTTCCAGAACCTATTACCAAGTAGCCTTGGGAGGTGCCTTGGACTTTAAACAAGGCAAAGTTAGGCTTATATCAATTTGCAGTACTTCTAGCTTTAACTTTAAGTCCTACTTTCTTTAAATTATAATGTAGCTCCGGCCGTTTAGTAACTGCGGAGTATAAGAATATTGAAGAAGGGTTCTTGAATGAAAAAACTTTTTAATTTCTTTTACTTTTCTTCTCTCTCATTCTTTAAGAACTGTATCTCCTATTCCTGTTGCATGCATTGAGGATCGCTAAACTTTTTAATTCTGTATAATTACCTTCTAACTTCATTATCTATTCATTAGTCAACTTATATAAAACTTTTCTTTAATGGGAATCTTCACTTTAAAGATTGAGATTTCATGTTCTGGTTTTCGGATACACTCTGCTTCTGTTCATGAGTTTGTGTTTTTTCTTTTTGCTCCGATTTAAGCAATGCAGTCCGAGTTGGCTATACGCGCATTCGTATTCATTAAATTATTGATACACGCGTGACTAGAGTTGGGTCATTTCACGTCCAGAAGCATTAAAGCAAATTCAGTAGCCAGATAAAGCAAATAAAATTAGTACAATTGGATTGTTTCAAATCGTACGACGACAAACAGGTTCAATTAATGATGAGCTGTGTATGCTCACCAGACTCACCTGCTTGTGCTTGTTTAAGTCTAATTTGATGAAGTATTCCAACCAGGAGCTCATCCACGTTGTGATTGATACCCACAGAGACTTCAATGAATTTGACACGAAAGGCTACTGCCAGGCAACGTCCATCTGTCCAAAATAATCAAGTGGAACCAATTAAATGAAATCCAGCACTATGGGATATGGGACTAGGCCATGGTCTTTACAACTAGTACACGCGCGTATCATGTTTCTTCCGCTCCATTCAATTTCGTGCCAAAATTGCAGCGTAGCTTAGATCCTTAGCGCTTGTGTTTAGCTACTAAAATCTAAAATAAATAGTTACGTCCGTGTAACATCATTATTCCAGTTTTGCCAGCTGAATGCTAGGGACTGGGTCACTGATGCAGAGCAGAATGAATTAGTTTGTGTCTCCTCGCTGCATCTTGCATGTGTTCAGTTTTAATTGGTAGCATATGAGACGGTATGGAATGGATGAACGAAAATCTCGAACAAATTAGTTTTTTTAATTTAAAGTTTGGCATTTCGCCTTTCACCGTGTCACCTTAGGTTGCACTGTTATTTGTGGCACGAGTACGGGTTTCATAGTTATTCATTACAGATGGTTAATTCTTAATTCCGTCGGTGTCATCGTTAGTGTTTCTTTTCCGTATGCTCAACGCGTATAATGTATGATGTCCTGCGTCGCATGCTCTGGGCATTTCAAGTGTCAACAATGTAAGGATCAAGGTTAAATTTTAATTTAGTTTCTAAAGTAGGCTTACAGAAAGAAAATTGAATCCTGAATGAATAGCGAATCGCGTATGCCCGGAAGACTTAGGACCGCAAATAGACGAAATTTAATTTAATGATCATTTGAGAGTAGGATCTAGCAGCCCTGGGATGCTATGTCTGCATCTCCCTGGAGAAACTCCGGTTCTGGAGCCTGTCTCTTCGTTCTCCGGTTATAATAAATTCTGGGCACACAAGGGCAACAAGAAGTAGGGCTCGAGTAAACGAATGAAAGTGTTTTCGACAACAACGTTACGGGTTTTCGTTCATGTTTTTTCTACAGCTATTCTAGAGCCAAGTATTAAAGTCTATTAGATTAGTCAGTTGAAGATTACGTAGGTGATCTGGCCGGATGTACAATGTGAGGATCTGTTGTTTGTTGTTGTTTTACTTTACCTCTACCTTATGACAAGACAAAGCCATGTGTGTCGACCATGCACAAAGCCAAAGCCTGCACTTTTCTTTCACCAGAAGCCATGCGGTTGTAAAGCTAATTACGGAACTTAAAATGACATCTCGAGGTCTCCTCAGTCGTGGAGATTCTGTTAGTATAACTGGATTAACGAATAAGGGCTTTCTAAGGAAAGGATAGAACGCAGAGCTTATGCACTTATCTTAATTGTTTGAACTGAAAACGCTCTGGTTTTCCTTGAGGAGACCTGGTTAATGCAATGTAAACTTGTTTTGAATTACCAAATAATTGGTCATGGGTTTTCGCAGCTTGGCTCACCGCTGGAGGCGACAGCAGGAGAGGAGGGTATCGTATCATGTCGTAATTCCATTAATTTATTTCGAGCCTTAAAGGCTTACTTCGGAAAGCGGGTCAATTTGCCGAAATCCCTTTTGCCGAAAAATCAAAAAAACGACTAAGTCCAGAGCCAAAAATAGCAGGTACATTTGCCGAAAAAAGGTAGACAATTTGCCGAAATTTTTATTTGAAAATTGTGATGTGAAATGGAAGATTTAATTGAAATCGGGAACATGAACTGTGATTCTGGTGATCCAGTTACGGAAAGCAACTGTTTTAAACCGACTATGATATAATTTAATAGTTTCCATTATATTCCTTAAGCTATGCCGCCTCTCCTGTAATCTTGGAAGTCCACCCCTGCAGGGGCAGTAACTTTGGCTAAGGAGTTTTCGGTGGCTTCTTGAAATTTGGTTATCAGAAACATAAATCGCCACACAGGTCGACGGTTAAACTTATTGTGAAAACCTTCCACAAAGTTAGATGTCCGTGGAATTCCGTTCATGGCGCGACTATAGACGTTCCAAAATTTTATAGGAAACAACGGATCTCGCGTAGCAGTTCCCACGTAATTTTTTTTGAAGTACTTGGCGAGTGGATGCAATTCGGAAGGTAGAAGTTTGACTAATAGAGTAATTGTATTTAATGATAAGAGTTCCCTTTCCTGACTTTGTTTTTTGCCTTACCCAATTGCCGAAAAAAAGATTAAAAAAAGATAGAAAATTCTTGGAAAATCACTGGGTTTTTTTCGGCAAATGGGTAAAAAAATTAGACAATTTTTTTAGGGACTTTTCGGCAAATCGACCGGGTTCCTTACTTCGAAAATTGAGTTTTGGGTTTTGGGTCTCTATAATAGCTGTATCTACACTTGTTTTAGACCTTTTGAAAACTTCAAAAGGTTAGAACAGATTGCAGGTTGTAAGTGTATTTTACAATACATCATCATAATAGGTCATGGCCATAGGGTCAGGTGAACGTAGCATGAGCATAAGAACTTAAAGCTTGTTCGGTGTCAAGGCTGAATTGCCCGTTCTAGAACGTGATGCCGATGCCAGCAGCAGTAGCAGCCTATCTAATTCAAGTTTGGTTGGACACGTAGAAGGGTTTAAAGTTTAAAGCAGGCAAAACTACCCACCGATGAGGATATTTGCAAAAATGCTGAAATATACAGAGCGCTTTCCTGTTCCTGCACAAAGCCTCAAGGGATCTCGTTTATATATATTTGTCAAAAATGTCATGATACCCCCGCTTTTCCCGTTTTGGGACAATGATGTAGTACTCAGCAAGACTTCTGCAGTCAGCCGCCTGGCGTACAATTTTCGGAATGTTCTGCGTGTCATGGTGCGATATAGTAAAATGAGCTCAGGTATTTATGTCCTGTCCTGTCTCTTTCCCTCTGCATTCCGCATTGTCTGCTTTCTCCTACTCGGGGTAATTTAGGAAGGATGTTGTTGGATGTCCTACCTTGAGTAGACACGGCACGACTCCTTGCCAAGTCGATCTTATTTGCAACAAGGACCACTGCCTTGGTACGAGTAAGATCCCACTCCTGTAATCGTCTCAGCTCTGCCTCTGCTCTCTGGAAACTTGTTCTGTCAACCACAGAGTAGACGAGAACAAATGCTTCGGGTGGCTCGAGTCGATTCAGCTCCGTCTGTAGAAAAGTATAAAATTGTATAAAGTATTTCACACGCACTGAAACAAGAATTTCCACTTAGACCGACCTCAGGTTTTCACACCCGTTTTTTTAGAATGAAGCTTTGAACCCGGGTAACATGGAGCCCGAGGTGACTCTCATACGTTTATGAGAATGACATATGGCATAGGACATCTCACACAACTAACTTACACGAGCAGAGTTGACTGATTCTTCTTACCTTGGTATTATTTATTTTGAAGAAAGTTAGTTCAGACTCCTCTCCATTCAGCATCACGCTCACTGTCTCCTCTCCTTCAACATCTGCAAAAAATCACGAATATAAAGTAAACATCTTAAAATTTAGAGTCATGTGAAGTACGAAATACGAGCTTATATTTTCTAGAAATATAAATCCTGTCTTGGGAGTAAATAATGTTCTCCTGGAATAAATTTTTAAATTTAAATCTTGCCTAACAGCATTCAGGCTACACGCTACACGGTTATGAATTCGTAGTATTTGCGCTCCGCTACTCGCCCGTAGTATTCCTAGCTCATTGTTCGTCCCTTTCCCTTTCCCCAGTTGAAAGTTTCGTATATGCCCATGCCGTGGTCGTAAGCCCTATCGCATCAGATCTGATCCTAGGTTTCGCATTCTCGGTAGTGCAAACATAACACTGGCGATGAGCGTGTCTGAAATATTGACATGACCTGCAGACTGGAGTATAATAAATTATTTTAACGAGTCAGCACGGACTTGGTTCAGTCAACAGGAGTAAATTTGTAGAACGTAGTATTGATACTGGTTTAGCCAGAGGAGGAATACGAAATGAGTGAAACCTTGTCGGTGTTTTCACATACATAGTCATGAATTATTTCAATTCTTACGCTTGGGTGTACGTACGCTGATATTTTTCATAAGTTATTGGGGTTTTTTGTTTTTGTAAGCCTCTTTTTTGTTGATTTAAACAAATACTTATTTTGGCTACTGGTCTGGTTTTCAGCAAAATACTAAATGTCTAATATCACGCCCTGGGTCTGTTTTCTGTTTGCGTTTCGTTTCGGTAGTTAAGCTTGAAGGCCAGCCTTGCCCACACATAAAACATCGACACAGTCAGATTTCCGTGATTTCCCACTCTGGACTTTGTTTGTATTCACAGGCTGAAGTGGCCGAAATGGAAAACCAGTTTCGGTTTCAGAGCTCGCATTTTAGGAAATAGTAAATAATTTATGTCACTACTTTGGGTTTCCCATATTTGAGATTTCAGGAGTCTAGGCGGCGAAAGGTAGTAAATAACGAAATGACACTCTTCGGAGTTTCAAGGTAGTCAAGTCTTGTGACTACGCCTGTGACAGAATTTGGGTTTTCGCGTATTTAAAATTCAGGGACTGATGAGTTAAAAATAGGTGATGTTTATGCGAAACAATAATTTATGAGCCTCTACTTCCTGTTATGTAACATTTTAACTACTCGGTCTTGGTCTGGTAGCAGTTGAATGAATAGAAACTTGTTTTAAAAGCAGGTAATAAGTCTCGTCTCTAGAGAAAGCAACGCATTTCCCCTAATTTTAGAATAAATTTTAAAGCAAGAACTTAAGCCATGTGTCTGTATGCTGTGTATACGGTTGCTCTTTGCCATGAATTTGAATTTGACGTAGATAAGCATAATTCTTCATTATTGAAATAAAGGGTACTATGTTTCCTTCGTCCCATGAGATTCATTTTACTTTAGAACTTTGAATCTTAACTGGGTCTCGGTTTTCCCTCATGAGATGAGTCAGTCAGAATGGTTAATAAGCCAGATTTTCTACGTTTTCCCAGTCGCATATTACATTAGTTTCTATAAAGCTTCTCTGGAACTTTCTGACATTATTTCTCGTTTTTTCCGCTGTTATATCTTTAAATCCCTCTGGTCTCAAGTTACGATGCAATCTTTTATTCAGATTTCTTTCGTAACAGACGTCTTATTTATGCAAGTATTCGCACATAATAATAAAACAAGCTAAAGCTAAAACTACCAAGTAAATTTTATTAGTGTAGTGTGTGGTTTACATTAGTAGAAACTTTCTACTAATGTACAGTGGAAAGTTTTGAGTTTGAGAATCTAAATTCTGAATTCTTTATCAGCTCCTACAGATGATGGATGCCTCTTCTGTGTTTAAACAATAAGATAACTGACGGACATCCGACGACTGTAGATTATATAGTAGCGTTACGGTACTGGATACATGATCTGCTGATTCCGCTCAAGGCTTATCAACTGACTTGATTTGAGTAGCTGCTGCCTGCTGCTGTCTGTCACTCTCACTACTTGCAATCAACTTATTATCAGCCTGGCAAATATGCTTTAGATTTTCGTTCAACCGCAGAATGGCATATGCTGATTTGGAGAATTTAGAATTCATAGCTACCGGTTATTATTAAGCTTCTCAGGCTTCTGTAGTGAAATCAAGGGCACTTTGACGGATTACTTTCTAGGCTGACATCTGCCATGTCACGTGTATCACATGGACAAAAAACAAAGTGTATTTCGTTCCATTTAATGACATGGACACAAGCGTGAAATTGACGTCTGATACCTAATCCGTTTTTATGAAATTCCTTTCGCCTCTGGTGAAAGCTAATTGCATCGACGAATGAGCACTTGTCGCCGTCATTTGTGGTTTACTTTTAGCTTCAGCAGCTGTATCTAGGCTTCTGATTCTGAAATGGGGATTAAATGTAAATCGTTCGGTTTCTCGTTTAGTATTTATGAGCGACCATCAATCAGAACTCGCCAGCGCAGCGGATTTTATGGATAGAAACCATATTAACCGCATCAGATGTCATGTTTCACTGGGGAATTCGGTATCCGGTGAGCTAATATAAAATTCATAGGTTGGACGGAGACGATCATGAATGATTAATCGAGGCCAGTATTAGGTTTAGTTGTGTAGGCAGTTTTACCTCAAAGACAAAATTTCGTATTTATTACGAAATTGGATAATTCAAACCTTACTCTGATTGATGTCGTTTTCGCATAAAGTTTTTCGATTAAGTACGAAGACAGAGCTCGCGTCAAACTTCGCAGCAGCTTGCAATAATGGGAAACTGTTTGCGTTAGCCATATGTAATCTTTCCGCCTCTCTGTTTTTCGCTAGCACTTAATATTCTAATCCCTGTTGCCTCGTGCCGAAATATTAAATTTATCCACTGAGAGACGCATTATGTACCTAGGTCTATATCTATCTATCTAATATGTCAAAAGAAAATTAAACGAGTGTGGGTTTATATAAGAAAACCAAGGTTTTCTGATTTAGAATCCCCGTAATCTCACCACTGAATAAAATGATTTAGTGGTTCTCTTTTCATGTGGACCTGCTATACCTGAATAGACATTTTGTATTTGTTAGATCGAATCAATGCGAGAAAAGGCTAACCATTTTGTCGATCGTAGGCGTTGATTCCCTCTGAAGTCATGAACTGACTGACAAGTGCTGCCTTTCCCACTCCTCTGGTTCCAATCATTGCCACACGGTGATTGACGAGTGGTTCATGGTCTCCTTGATCCATGGCGGAGTCGGGGACGACAGCAGCATTGGCATTGGTTGACTTTGGGAAGGGCCGAACGGGACTCTTGGGACTTGGCATAGGTGACCTTCTGTCGAATGACTCGGACTGAGGGAGTAGAAGCCCGTCTTCTGAGGACGTGAATGTTCCATTTCTCTGAAGCTCGGGTGTCGTGGCTGGAGTTGGAATTAAACTGTTGCTTCGTGAGCGACGTCGACGAAATGAATCTCCACGGTTAACAATACCTATAGGAAGAATAGAATCAAATGCCATGAGTTTAATATTCATGAATGTCACAGTTTCATTTCATGACTCGAATTGGAGCGAACTAAATCAATAGTCTTATTTAGAAAACGCCAACGTCACGTCTATTAAATTCTCGGCTAATTTCACATTTCTAAATTCTGGAAGGGTAGCAGAGTGTAATTAAAGCCAGGCTTTGTATTGATTTTAAGCTACGAAATGAGTATTCTGCGTTCTCATAATTCATTAAAAAGATTTTAATTGTTCTGCTGCTGTGGGAGAAGCTCATTACTTCCGTTACACTTTAGAAGCTTCGAGATTCTATCCATTGAACGCAATTTCAGAAACGCGTGATTTGGATGTTGAGCTTTCAGTTTGGTCCAGAAAAATTACTCTGTATTTTGTCGAGTCTGATGACGCGGAGATGTTTTTCTGTTGCCATTGTAGGCTGGCTTGTCATTTCGGTTACTGGAAAAAGCAGAAAGTCGTTATTTCCGTTAAGTCTTAGTTAGAAATTACTGAATTGTTTGTAAAAGTCGTTCTGTCGAAGTCGAAGTAACTCAAGATGCTACAGACCAAACAGTAATTACTTGACTTTGCCCCCAATTAGAGTTGATCCGTTGTTCTTTAGAAAAAAGTCCAGACGGATTCAAGTAGACTTGTCTGAAAGGAGATTTGAAGTCTTATGTTTCTTATCAGGGAAATGTCCAAGGATTTCACAAAGCTTATATTACTTTAGAAGGGCTTCGTTTCGGGTTACCTACTTGACTAGCTTCGGCTCAAATTCTATTTTTCCGAAATGTGCTACTGCTGCTGCAGTACTTCATGAAATCGCATTAAATTTACCAGCAGCATATGCGATATGCGTCGGTTGGAAACTACGCTTCCGTTTTCCAGGAAGTATAAAAAATCTGGGTTTATTTGCATGAGGTGAAAACAAGGTGATGGGAATTCTGCATATAATATTCATTTCTCGCTGGGAGTATAAAGATATTGTGAAGTTTTATGGCTAAAAGCCTGAGATATAGGGATTGGCTCAAGTCAGAGCTTTGATGGATTTATACAGATGGTGAAAGTCGGTTTAGTCTGTCTAGCTTTCGTTCTGGTTCACTAGGCACTACTGGCACGCCGAGTCATTCCAGAGCCTAAACCGGGCAACGGGCTCAAACCCATAAACCAATATAGCCTGCCCTGTCTGTTTTTGGTCGTGCTTACTGTGGCGTACCTACATATGCTTACTCTAAGACTCTTTTAGAATTTAAAATAGACGAGATAGGAAAATGAAATTCGAGCTCTAAACCGGCAAAGGCAAGCGACTTATTTTATGTCTGTCTCGGCTTGGTCGTTTCGCTAGTTGGTTTCAGTGGAACAGTTGTAAACTTGTAACGAAAACGACTCGGGGTTTAATTGGCTACAAGATTTATGTCCATGATTAAGTGAACTCATGTGAAATCAAGATTAGTTTCCTATTCAAGCGTTTAGTTTAAGTGCCTACCTGGCGAATCTGTCCCAGCCCGCATGAAAGCTGTTTTCACGGGCACAGGATTAACTATATGGTTTGCGGTTTGCCCTACAAACTTAAGTTAGTAAGCAATTACGAGCGAAGTTGAGCGAATCAACGTTTACGTAATTCGTAGGCCACAGCGATTACCTCATTGGTCGTGGGACCGAGGACGCAAGATAGATCACAGACTACGTGCAATGCAAAATTAAACAGATTGTCATGCAGTTCAGAGTAGAGCCATTGTCGCCAATCGCTATTACACATTATCGGAGTGAATCACCCATATTAACGGCTAAGCTAAGCAATGTGCTCCGCAGTGACAATAGTTTTATATGTAAGAAACGTCTGAAAGCATGAATATCTTGGCTTTTATTTAGGTAATCCCTAGCTCTACGGCTAAAATTTAAAGTTTGTTGTCTCTTCGTCTGTGCGGGTCGTAGAATTAGAATTTGGAGCAATTCCAAAGATACGTTGCGTTGCGAGACGATGATGATGTTAAGACTCGGATGGTTTCTTGGAAACCTCGTAATGGAACTACCAGATGCGTCACGAGTGTCAAGTCAGCTAACACATCTTTCAATTTTACTATCCGTATCGTAGGAATACCTACTTAAACTTCTCTCTCTGCTTTGGAGTAATGTATCTAATTTCTAATTTTATATTTTTCAAGTCACGTCACTACGGACTACATAACGATCTCTTTCGTGAGTCGATAGGAATTATGCGATAGATGAGAGTAGATGTACGATTTCATCGGAGTAAGTCTCTGAACTAGCACGAGCTGAGCATGGAAGTGTTATTCTTTTTATTGCCACCCCTTCCCACGTGCTGCCATTATTCTTCCTTCAAAACTTCCTAAGTTCTATTCACAGAACCTGAATTCAAGTTCACTGAATTCTAGAATGTTTTTTAGCTTAAACGGATTCCTATATCCTCGATAACGATAACTGGATTTGGGATAAGCTAAAAGCCAGTTTTTCTCACAGTGAAAGTGAAAGCAAGTCTTAACTTCGTTAAGTGAACTATTCACCGTACTTCCTCGGCCTAGCTTTAGTTATTTAATAGGATAAGCAGTTTATAGCACAATATAAAATATAGTCTGTTGAAGCCTGGGAAGAAAACTTTTTATATCCATCGTCTGAGAAGAGAAATAATGGCTCGCATTATTAAAATACCGCAGTTGGTTCCTTTCCACAACTTTCAAAGTAAACTTTTTTCGGTTGAGGTAGGAATTTGGGTAGACGGCGGTTTAAGCCAATAAAAGCTTTGTCACAAGATTGCAGGCCCCAAGAGCATAATTGGCATAATTTGTTTTAACTAGCTAGAAAATTGTAGTACGTTCAATGCCTCGGTGAGTTCATCAGTGCCGGGTTCTAAAATTGTTTGCTTTATAAAAGAAGGCAACAGGTGCACCTCTGGGGAGTGCAGTGGAACCAGATATACTTTGCAAATGAGTTCTGAATGCGAATGTCCTAGGTAATAAATGTAAATAAAGCTTTCCGTTTTCCATGATGCTCAGAAGATGAGATATTAATGATTACATGTTTCTGGCAGGAAAAAAGTGAGCTGATGAATGTGATTTTTGTTCATGGACTCCTGCCAGCACTTCCCGAAGCACTCTTGATGGGCTTTTCATGTCCCAGTCATAAAATCCGTACGAGAATATAACTTAGAGAGCAAGACAGTAAGTGAATGCGTGGCTTATAAATATATTTATTATTATGCTCAGAAATTACTTGGCGTCTTATACATACCTGTTATGTTTTTGACTTTCAAATAGCAACAATATCATGGTATATTCAGTAGACTTTACATTTTCTGCTTGACTGCTGGTTACATTGCAAATGCTTTCTTTCAATCCCGAAAAGCTTCTTTGCATGACTTAAGATTTGACTCGTGTATGTTACGGTTAAGTGCACTTTTACATAGGCATTTCGATTTATGTGTGATATTTTTTTCCCAGGCTGGGCATTTGATAGTATTACGACATTTGTCTATATTCGCTCGATTTCGTTCACCATAAATATATTATGAAGCTCGATTGCTTATCATAGGCTACAGACAGACGATTACAGTTCGTAACCTATATTTTACAGTATATGGTGAAAGCGAATCCAGTGTCTATATTTTACAGGCTTTTGTATAAAGCTTGCCCATCCTCATCCATACCGTTGCCCTAATGCGTAATGGAAAACGGGTGAGCTGCAGTATTCTGATAACGCCTGTTTTTGTAAATCTAAGACTAGGATTCCATTTTGCATATTCGGATTCGGAACGAGGCAATTCGGTCATTCCACTTGTCATTCACGCATGGATGAAGAAAGAGCGAGTTTATTTTTTCTACAGTACATCTATCCCATCCCGGCTTGGCTTTCGGCTCTGAATTTTATGCACAAGCTTTTGAACTTACGGCTTTTATATTTCAGGAAGTATTAGCTTTAGAAAAATTGTCAGACTTAAGACTTCAGGCTTCGTCTTTGATCATCTTACCAGATCTTTAGCTGGGTTTTGAATTTTCTAGTAGCTGACTCTAGTTTCTGTTATGCTCTGCTGTTTGGACTGACAGGCTTTGGTTTGAATCCGGAAAAGAATGTTATCCGACATAACTATGAAGTAGAACTGACATTCTGTCCGATTTTCGTAGTTTAGGAATTATGAGGGGCTAACCTAAATCTGTTCAAGTGAGTCAAAATCAGACATGAAAGCGAAAGGGCTGGACCGAACCATAAAATTAATGGCCCAGTCGAACTAGCCTCTGGAAAATGCGATGTCGCCGCATACCAGAACTCGAATTTTTTCTTGGAGCCATCGAGGAGCGTTCGACGGACTCCTTTCCAGGAGATACGGGCTGCTGTAATGTAATTGCAGTGTCAATGATTGGCACATTTCCAAAAAACTATATTCGAAGTAGGTAGAAAAAAATCTGGTGCGCTGCAGTACGTTTAGAATGTTGTTGAAAATCTTTTGCATTTTGTGTACAAGCTTTCTTCAACTTGTAACATTTCTTATATACATCCATGCTCTCTCTATATTTATTTCTGGATCATGTTTATAAAGTGAGATTTCATCACGTTGCTCCGCCTGCCTATTTTACATGAATGAAGCTTCCGTCTAAGTCGTGGTTTTTTGGGATGGGAATGAAATATAATTTCCTAGACCTTGATAGGATACGAATACAAACCTGACAGGTCTGGTTATGGACGAGAACGATAAGTGAGTGTGAAGAGAGAGGGCTGGTAGAATTATTAATTTCTAAATTAAGCTGGAGTGGGGTGTTCTTCTAGTGGATTCTGTTGTGGGCTTGCTGTTTGCTTTTGGTATATGGAATCACGTCATGGCTCT
>VNWX01000870.1:0-17905 GCA_009869905.1 Ceratophysella communis
TTTGATTATCAAACTGAAATTCGATTAAACTTTCAGGACAGGATTTGCAACTAGGAAAAAAGGCAAATACTGTCTAGAAAGTTGAGGCACTTGAGAGTTGTAGGGATTTTAGAATAGCCCTGGAATTCGAAATAAGACGATGAAAGGATTCTGGAAATGGATTAAGAAATTCAAGCATGTTTTACGAAATCCTGGCAATGCTCGTGGTTTACAACGGGAAGATTGCATATCGCGCATTTTTGCGTGTCGAAAACATAATATCGAACTAATTTACAGTTTAGTTATCTAAATCGATTCGACATGAATTATAACCAAGAAAGTTCCGTAAATCACGAGCATTGCCACAGCTAAAATTCAGGCTTTGACAGGAGGCGGTGGACTTGCCACAATTGCCGAGGCTATCGGAAGAGCTTCTCCGCTGCCATCATGGACATCGGAATCAGCAGCACTCAGATCCGAACTTGAATCGTTAGCGGAATTGCAGTCAAAAGTAGAATTTGCTTCGTAATCTTCGGGCTCATTCTTGATTGCGAGGTTGGATTCATCGGCGTCTGTTTCTTCTTCTGGCTCTTCTTTGACAATTCCGGTACCGTTGAGAACACTCGAGTCACTCAGCCAGAGTTCCTGAATAAAAGCTTGGGCTGTCTTTAAACTCTCTTGGCATCTTTTGTAGGCAAGAATTCGAGCTTCAATAGTTTCTTCATCCTTGTCAGGAGTGCGAGTGGTTTTCTGTTGAGCCTTTGAAGCTTCACTGAGATCCCTAAAACGAAATAAAATAACAAGAATTTGTCATCAGATTAGGATTAGAACTTGGCCCGTAAAATCATAATTATAATGGTAATGCACTTGCACTTACTTGAGTTTCTCTTTCAACTGATCGTTTTCTGCTTGAAGCTGGTCAATTGTATCCGAGCATTTTAACTTGGCATTAACCAGTTGGGCAAATTCTTCTTTGAGAGCAGCCAAATCAGTTTTGGTTGTTTCCAGTAACAGACCTTGATTCGCTTCGTGATCCACCATTTCACCATACATTTGAGCAAACTCATCACAATTAGTAACCAGCTCACGAACTCGCTGCGCTTCCTTCTTGAGTTGGTCATTGGCCTGATCCAATTCTGAGAGAGTCACAGCATGCTCAAGCCTAAAATAATCATAAAATTAACATCGGTACTTAAGTACTTTCAGATCAGAATACGTATTACGGCCTTTATCATAAAGATTAAAGATGTAATTCTAATGCACAAATGATAGTCGAACACTTACTTTAGGGCATCATGAGCCAATGACTCTTCCTTCAAAGCATTTTCACGCTCTGCCAAGATAGTACGCAATTCCTCACGCTCCAGACGAAGTGTCTCAAGTTCCTGAGCTTTAGCTTGAGCCTTGTTTCGTGCTGCAGTTACTTCACGACCAGTGGCTTCATCTCCGGCTGGGAAGACTCTTTGAAAACCATTGTTCCCAACTGGCTGCTGGCAATTTGGACATTCTTGTCTAAAAATTAATAACAAATAATTCCAGCTTTGTTATACAATCTTGTTTTCCTACACGAGTCTTAAATATCACGTAAACTCATTCGGTGATTTACCGTGGGTTGGTCTGACTGTTGAACCAGCGAGTAATGCAAACTTGATGATACAAATGTCCACATTTAGTGACAATCATGTCCACTTGTTGCGGAGCTCCTCCTCCCGCCGCACCGACTTGGTCCAGTCCATCGTCATCCGGGTTTGTCGTTAGTGGATCTTGGCAAACGGAACAAATGAAGCTCATGATTAACGAATTCGCAACTTTCCCGAATAACAATACGTTTCACCAACTAGGTACCTGCAAATATGAAATCAATTTCAATAATTAATATAACGAGATATATGAGAGCATGAAAATGATATACATAATTTACAATTTATATGAATTTCTCAGTCAAGCCGCAAGTCACAAGGCACTAGCCATGTAGACTCATGTCAGAAGGTGATATTCGTAACGTCAAACGTTCGGGCCGGGTTACCGGTAATCAGATCTCGAGTTAAGTAAGGTCAAACGTCGAACGTAGAGTTATTTTACGCATCATCTGTGGACTATTAGTATGGCTGCTGCATGTCACTGTCTCCTAACTCGAGAATCGACCTCCAACATCTCTGGCATCATACATGATATGTGGTACATGACTCACCGGAAGGAAATGGAAGCAATCCTGGGTGCTCGCTGCCACGCGTCGATTGCCGCTGCTTGGTGTCAGTTCTGGATGGTGTTGGCAGTTTTGAAGGAGGCAGGTGTCAGGGTCAGGGTACACCACACACCACGATGACTCATACAGACAACAACAACAGACAGACGACGACGACAGCAGAAGTTGGAAGAGATGACACAAAAATTCGCGGAATTGGCCTGCGTTTGTTTTATTGTCCGCCTAAGCTCAAGTTCAAATTCCGAACTCCTCCTGCACACTTCACTAGAACCGTGCTAGAGGCCTCTGCAAGGCCGTTAACTTTGCTGGGTACCACGCCATCAAATTAGTTAAATCCTTCACTTAAAAAGTGTTCATTAAATATATTATGTAAGTATTTAAATGACCAAAATCATTGGCTAGATGCTGCTCTTAATAGAGCTAACCTAACATGACATGTCGAATGATTCAGATCCAAACTGAACGAAAATTTCTTTTTTCCGACAATTATATTTATGCCCAGTTAAAAAATGAATTAAAAGCTGGCCTTAATGTAAGTTTCGTTTTATCTGGACCAAAAAAGACGCATTACATTACATAATTTAATAACAATTTTCATCAAGGAGCTGAACCAAAAATCAAAATGTTGATCGTATACAGTTTCATTCAACGACGAGATAAATACATACTGCGAATAGCAGTGTTCTGAATTCCAGTTATGTGTGGGGCAACTAATCCTGCTGCTAACAAGCATAATTTAACTTCAGGCCAGGAAATTGATTAAAGCGGCATTATGCGGTCTCGCGTATCATCTGTACACGAACACAGTACACATGCTGGCTTTATTCACCAAAGAGCAGCATGTCTGCTGCTGGCACAATACATATTTGCAATCTGTGGTTGTATTGAAATAAAATATATTTAAATGTACTTTGAATCCCAATTCGTTCTATGTATGTAAAATGTAAACTGTAAGCATACCGATTTTACAATTACTGGACTCAAATAGAAGTACATAATACAGTACATCAGAGGCATTCGGATTTGCGCTTACTTGCCCTGCATAGAATATCGAATTCGTTTAAACAGGCACGCACATCGTCATCGTATGCAGATCGCAATACAAAAACGCTATATTAAGCCAATTGGTTTAATTAGGATATCAATTGACAAGCTAGGTTGTCGTTCTGTAGCTTGTACCCCTCGTTGATTCATTCTGCCCCTCAATACGGTATCTGTAGAACTGGATTCATTTGTTAATTCAAGCTTGCTATCGAGCGTAAATGTAAATAGCATTAGCATCACCGTTCGCAGTTCAATCACGATAAATAATTGAAGTTATTATAATATTATCTGATCTGATCACGCATCTCGCACTAGGCCTCTACCCGGGTATCTAAGATTTCATAGGCGTGGTGCTCATAGCTATCGCTCCGTATGCTGTGGATTGTGTAGGTAGCTTTTGTAAGGATTCTGTCACATTATGGATTTTTGGAAAGGCTCCAATTCAGGCAGGCAAGCTGGAGAAGACTACGAGTTACCCGGGTATTCTAACGCTATAGCTATGCGTGCGTAGGTAGACTTCGGATCCCGAGAAGTTTGTGTTTGGGTTGAAGCAACCGGAATTCTGCGTGTGCATCTCTGGGTAAATCGATCCGAGATTAAGTAATAAGGTGAGTTTTTGTATTTTAAAATTAAAGTCATTTTAACGGGTTGAAATATATGATCTACGGATGAACTGTAGATCACGCTGCATGGTACAATAGAATTTGATTTTCAGTTCCGTAGATCACGCAATACTTCAATGTAAATAAATCTCGTATTTTTATTCTTCCAGATTCCGACTTCCGACAATCATTTTTTAAATCTTCCTTGGACAAAGCTTCCGGTTTAATCGAGATCGCACTACCAGAGTCGCATCAACATGAACACCATTTTGTATAATCGATAGTCGAAATTTATAGTTAATATAAATTGTAAATAGTGCTAGCTGTTAGCTTTCTAAAATAATGGAGCTGGACATGGAAGACATCGACACGCGCCCATTTATTGCTCCAGCACCGAAAATTTCCCGTAAGGCGGTGAGCCCACCACGGTCACATTCATCTGTCGCCACATATGGACATGAATTATCCATTGCTATCGGAGTTTTCGTCCCACTGGCTCTTACCACGGGTCATATGCTCATTTTTTACTTCCTGTGGGGCGGGGCGAAGCCGCCGGTTAATAAGGAAGCTTGCTCATGGTACGGATTTTAAATATTTAAAAAAATTATTTATTTAATCCTACAAACAATGTTAATTAGCAATAACATGGCTCATTTTAAATTTAATTACGTTTCAGTTCTTGCTGGGATACTGGATTCAAAGGTAAGAATAACATCCAGTGCGTTGTGTTGTGTACTGTAGATGAAGAAGATAGATGCTTTCATGAATTAAGGTCGAAAGGTCGACTACGCGAGGCGGATTCAAAAAGCGTTCGCTAATTTGTTCATAGCAAAGTTGAAAGATTCAAAGCCTGTTCGATTATCAGAACTCACAGGTGATGCAGCGACAGTTAGTGTTGACCTTTCGACATTTTCACTATTTAAACCATCAGCGTTTCGAACTTTCAGCATTAGGAAATACCGATCATGATCATGAGTTTAAGGAAGATGCATTTCCCGAAATAGACCTCCTTTTTTTCTAAAGGTCACATGCTAATACTAATTTCTGATTTACCTTTTTCGAATGAAAGGCCCGTACGAGTCTGGAGTCGCTCATTACAAACATGTATACTTCAATAGCACCTGGAATACGTTCAAAATGTGGGTTTTAACTGTAATTGCGCTAGTAGCCATTTACGAAAGTTTCAAGCGTCTCGTTCAACTGATGCTCCTTCGAAAACTACGTAGTACAATGGGCGCCCTGTTTCTGAGCTCCCTTCATTCCAATTACTACGCGTACTGGGTGACTTGGAATTATTGGAACGATGATTTCTACGATCAATGGACTCATCAACTCTTCTTCAGTCTGACCGAACTGTTCACGACATTGACCGTCTTCCGGTTTCTGGATCGTCGGAAGCCCGTCCAACCCTTACCAATGCTTCTCATTGCCAACATAGCCCTCTTCCATATTCTCACTGCGAGCTGGGATCAGTTCGTGGCCAATGTTCTACTCGGCGGCGGGAGCTTCCATCAGGTCTCTCGTGACCTTCTCATTATGTCCACTGACCTCATCTACCTAGCCGTGTCCCTCTTTGAAGTCAAAGCCGTTGCGAGGGCCAGTGGAGAAAGCTTCCGTGCAACGCTCTTCCGAAGGAAACATGTTGCAACGCTCTCAGTGCTCACGGCAGGACTTTCCATTTGGTTTCTATTTTTTCTAGGATAAAATTTCAGTATTTCGTCAGCGTTATTGCCAAAATTAGGATTTGTGTACAAATTTGTACGAAAACCAATAGCAGGTCTTACGCGCTAACGTAAGGCACGCTCGCTATATAATTTTAAGCTGTGATTGTGAGAATCTCAATTCACCGCATCATTTTCGGATATGCGTTTTAAAAGCAAGGGTGGTATATGAAATTACAGTATTAGCATTTGTAAATACAGTACAAAATTTAGAAACGAAATCCATTTCTTCGGGTGCTCAAAGTGTTGAAACTGAAACTGAAATCAATGAATCATCTCATCATCAGTGAATCTTCTGGTATTCTCGGTATATCTGTGTAACCGCATTTCGTTCGGTAGATGTTTCGCTAGATGTTACTTCATATTGGTATATTTAAGACTAAACGTGTGCTAAATCGACGTGCTAAATGTTTTGATGAATTTTTATTAAATTTTTACATCTAGACTAGTACAAAATGTTTTTAATTAACTTGTCAATTATTTAGAGTTTTTTAAAAAATACATGTTTGAGCTTGTTATGTTGTTTTGGTGCTACAAATAGGATATAGGCTCATTTCATTAGATTTTTAGATGTAAGCGTTGATGTTTATAAGGATTTTTATGCTTATACACTGAAATTTTATATGTAATAAATGTGAGATTTGAGCTCCAATGAACTCCTCAATGGATGATTTAATAAATAAATAGCGCATTTCCAAAAAAAATCGTCATTCCGCATTTCTTGCCGAATAATATTTTTCAAAACATTTTCTAGGGATTTCAAAAATATAACTAATCCTTTTCGCTATTTTCTTGCCACCACCTCATGTTCAATGTTCATTTTAACTTCTAAGGATTCTATGATATAACTTTGAAGGACCTGCAGGAGTGAACAGTAGTTTTAAACGAATCAGCTTCCTTACTTCCCTAATGCAGTCTCATAAATGTGATTTCCTGGATTCTGGACAACCGGAAGTTACATCTAAATCTCTTTCACTAAAAGGCTTGCCGTTTTCTATATCCTGACTAAATTTTTCGTGATACCTATGTATGCTCAAAATTACAAGTAATCCACCTGCGCTTTGCGTTTCCATTGTCGAGCGAGATCATGATTTTCAGATGCTTCATATTCATTCTGTAATGTCAATGTCTCTCATCTCCTGGCCGCTTTGGCTATCCTGAAATGGAAATCTGCACCAAATCAACCGGAACCATTTTCACTCTTTTCAATAACTGGGTCACTGGCCACTGGCCATCATGGACAGTTTCAAGTTTAGCTTCATCATTCAACATGATCCGTGACCGTCGCATATAGGTATCGTCAATAATATAACGAAGAATGTATTTTTACAAGTATATAGTACGTCGACGATACACTTTTTACCTTATAATGATTATCTGTGTAGTATGGAAGCATTTTTGTGGTTTTAATTTTAAAAATTGAAGGAGAAATCGGAAAACATTTTACTTGTAATTTAGCGGATTCTAATCAATATGTGTCACGTGGTAACTGCCTTACAATCATTGGTTTTCTAATGTTTTTAATGTTTCTAATGTTAATTTAGGATATTTATTTCATGCAAATACTTCGCGGCTTTCAGAAATAATACACTGTTAAATTACATAACTATGCCCTAAAAACCTAAAAATCTAAGTTAAGTATGTGAACATGATACTAAATCAAAGCCCCAGCCCCATTTCCGTGGCCAGAGCCGTGCAAAATTATTGCCAGGTTGTTCCTTTTTCTTTGTTATGTTGGTGGTTTGGCTACTACATAAATTCCTATTTTGTGGACAAATTACGTCGCGTTTGTATGTTTGCTAACACTGGTATCAAGACTAATCATTTCATTACAACTCATTACTACTGTTGTTGTTTTACGTTAAGCGGTTAGCTGGTAAATCTGGGACCCATTATAAAGTGGTTTATAACACTAATCACGATTGAGGACTGATTTCTAGGCCGATATCATGTAAATTAGCGTAATTACACGCCAACCGTCCGTGGATTTAACTCTGATACAAGTTGAGAGATTATGAGCGTTCTGGTCAATTCGAATGGGTCAAAAACTGCCATTTCGTGGTAGTTATAATTCGTAGATCGGGTAAATGGTGGTAAACCCTTCAGTTGAGCATTAGACAAGGCATACGAAATACAAAGCCAGAAGGCTTGGAAAACGCTATGCCACCGTGGCTATGCTATGCTGTCTGGCTTTCGGCTTTGCTTGGCAGCCGAGCCGAATGTATGTATTTTTATGTACGTGTGAATGTAGACGGGAAAAAGCTGCAAAGCAAAAGCGTAGCTCGGACTAAAATGCTTTCGTGTGCTTTTTTATGCCCTGCCTGGCCTGAAACCCTACACGCCTTTTGTACACGTCCATGCATATGTATACAAGTTCAAATTCCACAGATAGAATCAATTTCAAAACTTCTGACTTTATTAGAAACTGGCAAATAGGCGATTTTGATAATGCCTATGCTAAATATAAGAAATTTTTAGACGAATTTAATGTAATTATGAAAAAAAATTGATGATTCTGGGTCGAAATTAGGGCGCTCTTTGGTATTCAACAGGATTTTGACTTTTGACAGCATTATGTAACTATCTTACGGGCATGGGGACATATAGGGCCGATTTTACGCGTTCGGTTTCTATTTTAATGCGTTCAATTTCTTAAAAATATGCGATTCAAAACATGTTAAACAAATACAATGCAAAAAGTTCGGTTTTGAAATTACACGATAACTCCATTTGCAGTTTTCTCATTTTTTCGAGCACTTCCCGCTTATTTTTTCTTAGATTTTAATGGAATATTCAATAATTTTTTTTTCATTTTTTCTCATTTTAAATTCATAATTTCGTAATTTGCGTAACTGGCTATACACAGACGTGTACTCGAATATACTGTAGTTTCTGATAATAAAAGCATTAAATAAACAAGATGACGTGAAAATAAAAAACTTGAAGTCAGGCCAGCTCAGGTTATCTAACAAAACAGAAGTACTTACCACCCTTTCTATACGATGAATTCTAAATGCAATGGAACTGGCTTATTTAAATAAAAGCCTCAATTCATTTAAATTCAAATAAACGATATAGAGCTGATAAGCATTTAATTTCCCAGAAAAATCGAACATTTTTAAAAATCATTTTAAAATCCATTTCACCGCATGAAAATCCAAAAAAGTGTCCAAATCAAGACATTTTAATTGTTCACATTATTTATGAGCTTTTCATTGTAAATTCAAATTCTGAATACAAAGAACGAGGGCCAACAATAATAAAAAGCTGCAGCAAAAGAAATGAGCCATAAGGAATCCCATATAAGTGCAGGGGCTTTTGCCAGTTGGAAAGGCATTAGCATGGCGGAAAGAAGGGAGACAGTAAAATCTATGTTAGCGCCGAGCAATGTTTATCACAAAAATCGATTAAATTTCGGCGGGATTTCCTATAACTAGACTAAAAACAAGGCGAAATCATAATACACAGTTTCAAATGGATCGTCATAAATCTAATGCTAACCTGCACCTTATTATGTCAAAATAATTCAAAATTTTATACGGACTGTAAAGCGCATTTTACTTAATATATGTACGGATTGAAAATCGCATTTTTGACAAATTAAAAGCTGCAAATGGAAAATTTTATATGGAGTCAGGTGTAGAGGGTCATGTATTTGGCTAAGGCTTGTTGATTTGCAATTAAAAACCCAATTTATCAGGTAATTTGGTAAATAACAGCGCGTGTATATGCTGCGGTCAATTTATAATTCTACGACGGTAACATACGCTCTATGGCCTGCACGCAAAAGAGCACGTACAAAGTTCCCATCACAAGATTAGTAGGGTCGACTGCAGGGCAAAAGGAGAGGCATGGCATTTTTAGAGTGCACATGGAACTTTCCATTGCCTGTGTAAGGCTATGGGGGTCACAAGCCGGGTACTCACAGGTAAGAAAAGATCCGAGCTCTGAGATATTAAATGCGGTATGTGCGGGCCCATAAGGGTGTACAGGCTCATACTAAATGGAATGTGCAGTCTGGCTGAAGTGCGCATAAGAGCCTGGCTATTGGCTTTTCTGGCTGGGCCAATGCTGAAGCAGAGCTGCCAAGGTTGACGGCAGGGACTGAGCACGGGCATAGGGGACCAACACAGGGAAATGAAGCCAAATAGAACACTGCAGCCGGAGATGGGCCATGCCAAAAGCACACAAAAATATTTCTAAGGCTAAAACTCATGCTCGCTTGACTCTTCGCTGGCCATACTCCTCTGCCTCAAATTGCCCGTTCACCTATCTGTCAAGAAGAGCCGCTAAGGTTGCTTATGGTCCATTGTAGCAAGCGGTTTTAGCCTTAGCGAACTAATGCCAATGCAATCCAATGTACTGGCTTCCTGCTTCCTTTTGCCTCTACGAACATCAACAACTCAAAATGCTTTCACTTTGAACCTATTTAGCCAATACTACTCGAATTCCAGAGTATTCAATAAGAATGCTACTGAAGAGTCGGCTTTCTAACAAGATGCGAGCATTTCTTGAATTGAGATTAGAGTGAAAGTCACCACGTTATGTCCGATATTCAGAATTTTCCTTGTTTTCGGATCAGCATATATTCGAACATAGCATAAAGCATAGCATTATTAACCGGAAAATGTCCGAATTACCGTTAAAATGAGCTTATCCTTACATTCAAAGCTAAAAATCATGCAAAATAGCAAAATCCTTTGTTAACTCGCCCCTAAAGCTCTATCTGGCTCTAGGCATATGGACCAATTAGTACAATTTTTAATTAATGCACCATTTAATTACTTAATTCAATATTTCAGTATCATGCAATCACAGCATTTCATATTCAAACAGGCGTAAAAATACTGAATTTGGCGACGAATATAACTGCTAGACTTGTCCACCCTTTCCTAACATCAGAAATCCGACTTCACATAGCGTCAATTTCATAATTTGGTTATGGCACGCTATATTTCAAAACGAATTTAAGAATCAAGCATACACCGAAAGCATAAATCAGTATACAGTCTAAATTTGAAACCGAAAATTCATTAAATTAATTGTTTTAAAAAACGGCATATAAAAAGGACCGGAAAACACATTAAGCCAGCGCTTGAACGCGAAGGTATAGAAGCAACTGGTTTAAATTTAGTGAGTTGGCTCAAATATGCTTGAAACTAGCATAAAAACTTGAAATAGGCGAATTTATAGCTGTTTTTGGTGTAAAATGATTAGAAATATTGTTATTTCATGCTTATGGGCAAAATTAATGTAATAAAATATCGGGCATAAGGTTGTATGGACGGTTTAGGGGAATTTAAAAACTGAATTTTTGTAGTGTTAGGGAATAGGTGAGAATAATTTTTGCTGGTTGAAGTGTTAAGAGATGGTGCAAGAGCATGTCGATTAAGGGTTTCAAAAAATTTAGGCCTGTTTTTTAATTATTTAAAAATTTTAGTGAATTCTTTTTTCGTGTAGAAAGGCATGGCCATGCTCTTGTACAGAGAATGTTGTGCATGAGTCTATTTCCATTTGGACTGGAGTTTAGGGCGCAGAGCATTCAGCCCATGTTCTCCCGTTCCTTTCCCAAAAAAGCAAAGCGAAGCCAAGCCTCTCGAACGCCAAAGAGAAGCCGGAGCAGCCGAGACTCAGCACTCAGAACTCTCTCTGCCTCTCTACAAGCAAAACGCCATAAGAGCGAGCTCTCGTCTTTTTGACCTCCGACCTTTGTTATCCTACAAGGACCACTTCAAGTCTCCTCTGGTAAGTAAAGCCCCATTATTTTCACGTCTTTTCTCGTTGACCCCGTTAAAATCCGTAGTGATTTTCATAGTTTTTGAGGGATTTTAGATAGAGTAGTTTGTCCATTTGCCTCCATTGCTAAAAATCGAAGGGAGACGGACGAGGCAGGGCGGAAGGCATAAGGTGGCCAGGGCACAGAAGAGGGACCAACAACACACACCCCAGAATTCCCGCCATTTGTAATCCAACTTGGGCCCAAAACTAGAGTCCCGCTCAATCTACCCAACCCCAAGCCACCAAGCTTCAACAGTCAGTTTTTCTCATAAGACCGTCGTGCACCCCCAACTTCAGAATTTTTTAAAGTTTTTCTTACCGGCTTTTAAATAGTTTCAAGCATTTTTCAGGTGGATTACTACACATTTTTGGTATTTTTTAATCTCAATTTCTGTCCGATTTATAGAAGCATTTCTTTTCAAGGTACATGGATAATTAAGACAGGATTTTATTGTTTAGGGCATTTGTTCAGTACCTTTGTGCATAATGTATAAGATTTTGATCGGAATTAATGTAATTTGTTGGCGTTTTTTAGGAGAATTTATACGCATTTTTAATCTTAATTTCAGTACTTTTACTCTAGGAAATTTAAAGTTGCATTTATCGAAATATAATTTGATGGTTTTTTGGGTATTTGTTATAAACTTTTGTGAACATATTATGTCTATTGCCTATTCATGGCTCATGGGAAGTATTTAAATTTTCAACAGTTTTCTGGGGGTATTTATTGAATTATTCCATGCCTGGAAAAAGTGGCGCTGAAAAAAAAACTTCACGTATCCTTCCTCGAACCTTCACCTTAATTACCTCGCTTTTACGTAAAATTTTCTATGTTTTACCCCAATGAAGGTACAATTTAGGTCAAAAATACGATTTTTTTCTCTTTCATCTTTCTATCCTTCTTTTCACACTTCCTCGCTTATAGTTCCCGAATTTTGCTAATTTTTCCCTTGCCCTTCACCGATTCCCGATTTCTTCACGTATCTAGGATACGATGATACGTCACTTTTTCCAGGCATGGAATTTTCGATATTTGAAACCTCAATTTTAGGTATTCTCATTTGGATTTTGTTCTCAATTTAAATTCATAAGTACATGTATGTGGTACATCAACATCAGGCGCCATTCTTCTTCTTTTATTACAGTTTTCCAGTTTTTTTAGGTCTTACGCATTTTCTGATTTTGCATATTTTAAGTTCATTTTTCTGGTAATTTTTTTCTAGTTAGTTGTTATTTAAAACTAAGTTAATTACGAAGGTGCATCGCATACCGAGCTGAAATTTTATATTTTTGTGTAGCAACTAACAGCTGGGTTGAATGACTTAGGATTAGTCTGATAGAGCTTAGCAGGTAGAACAGAGCCTTCCACATTTAAGTTGGAGATAAGAATGTTCATTCATAAAAGGACAAGGTAAATGTAAACACGATGTACAAAGGGATTAGGTACAAACAATACCCATTTTACAATGCATTTATAATTAGGTAACAGGAAAGCATGAAAGTATTCTATATTTAAAAAGTTTCCACAAAAGCGGACATTTTAAGTCTTAAGGTTGCATACCTAAAGTACCCTTGATTTACTATTTACGAATGGAACATTCTTTTTTTTTCTTGTGAGCTTTTGAGAGCCTTCATTCATAGCCAGTCCTTCAGCATCTTTTCTCAAGTCAAGTTGCTAGTCAATGACTTCTCAGCCTTCGATTTTTAGTTTTACAATTTGAATTCAGATTTAAGATTTTCTTTTTGGTCAGTGTTTTAAATTTTAAATTATTTCCTTGCGTGCAAAAGATAAGACGTATTTGCTTGAGTATATTTACGGTATACCAGGGCAATCGGCAAAGTTTGCACTTTGACGTCATCGGTTGACTTGGCGCCAGACCAGACTAGCATACAGTCAGGCAGGAGATACGATGCTACCATTACACTGGGAAGGAACAGAACAGGCTTGCTAACTCTTGAGCGTCATGTTCATATATCATATATAATCGGTTTAATTCGAATTCTAATTAAAAACAAGTATTCAAATCAATAATGTAGAGTAGAGTTTAGAAATTATTTGAATACTTGTTTGAAACAATAGCGAAAATTCGGGATTTCGTTTAGGAGATGTTAGATGTTAGCTCTAGTCCTTATCATATTACCGGGTTCAAGGCTTATGTTTCATTTATCGTATCACCTTACAAGTTACAAATTGCAAGAGGTTGGTTGAACTGTTGAAAGTAAGCTGCTGCATATTTGATCATTTCTAAGGCTAAGTTCAGAGCAGAAAGAAGTGGAAAGTAAGAATGCATTATGTATAGGCTTCATGCTCACGTACGTGAAGGAGGTTTTTAAGGTTGTCAGCTCAGTTCATTTCGTGACAAAGGCAGAGTTGTAGGTTTGTTGCAGAAATACACTAACAACAGAAATTTCGTGTTTCAATAATGCATGGGACAATTTTCATTTGGGGCAAGCTGATACAGAAGGATAGCATTCGGCAGTTTTATAATTTTCTTATTTTTCGGTTATTTTCAGATTTGAGTAAAATCTTCAGAAAAGAACTCAAGATGCCGCGTTCAAAGAACGACAACAAGCCGCGTGGTCGCATGACCTCCTACGCCTACTTTGTCCAGACATGCCGTGAGGAGCACAAGAAGAAACACCCTGATGAGAGCGTTGTCTTCTCGGAATTCTCTCGCAAGTGTGCTGACCGTTGGAAGGTAAAATATTTCAGAATCCTTCACAAAAATGCTACGATTTTGATTTTAGGTATTTCCGAATTTCAAATATTAATCAAATTTTATTTCGATGAATTTCTAGACCATGTCCGAAAAGGAAAAGAAACGCTTCCAGGAAATGGCTGACCGTGACAAGAACCGTTACGAGTCCGAAATGCAGGACTATGTCCCACCGATGGGAGAGAAGGGACGCGGAAAGAAACGTGCAAAGGACCCCAATGCACCCAAACGCTCCCTCTCTGCTTTCTTCTGGTTCTGTAATGACGAAAGAGCCCGGATCAAGGGACTGAATCCTGAATACCGGGTTGGAGACGTCGCCAAGGAACTCGGAAAACTCTGGGGTACCATTGACCCAGAAATTAAGCGCAAGTATGAAGCTATGGCTGAGCGAGACAAGGCTCGTTATGAAAGGGTAAGTTTTAAGTTAAATTGTGCGATATAACGTGTTTTTGTCCGTTATGAATTATGAAAGTACTGGCTCAGAGCCTAATTTAGTTTTTTCCAAAATTTACGTATTTCTTATTTTTATTTTTCTGCAGGAAATGTCTGCCTACAAGAACCGAGGTAAGGGAGCCCCAGTCCAACACCAAGAAGAAGAAGATGATGACGCAGAGGAGGATGATGACGAGGAGAGACGATGATGAGTATTAAACACCCTGCACCCCGTTCTTCCAGTAGTCTCCTCTCTGTTTTTTGTATATTTTGTTTTTTGACTTTCCCTCGGGTAATTTAAATTAAATAAAATCTACATCTAGTAAAACGTTAAAGAATGCAGATTTCAGACTCTACTTTTCAGAATCCAAAAGCTCCTTCTGTATTTTCCGTATTTCTTTTTTGTTGACTTTTACAAAGTTTAAAAATTTTAATTTATAAAACACTCAAATTCGAAATCCCAAATAATAAATTGCCTGCTTCATTTTTGCAACTTCACACAAACAAATATTTAGAATTTAAAAACCAAACCATACTTTTTAAAAAATATTTTCTCTTCTGCAAAGAAAACGTTATACAAAAATATAAAAATAAATGAACCATTAGCTTTGAGCGTGTGTGTTAATATTTAAGGAAAGAAGGTTAATTTTAGATATACATTTAAATACACTTTAATTTAAAAAAAAGTTGAGGGAAAAAATGTACAAATGGATCTCAAAGACGTAACCTACCTAATTTAACTGTTAACCGAAGTTAAAAACAAACTAAAAGGAAAAAATAGACAAAACAGAGAACACTTCTGCTACTAATGACTACAGAATACAATTACACATTTGAATTTTTAATTGGAAGAAAATAAGTTAATTTTAAGACTAGAATTGCATTGCAGTTTTGAAGTTTGACTTTCAGCGTTTGACCTAATTTTAAGTCTAATTAAAATTAAAAATATATAAATGTATTGTACTTTTTAGTAGTAGTTTTGTTAAATTCCCCTCTGAACTTCTGACTATATAACCAACAAACAACACCTCAATCCCTTTGATTTTTTTTCTCCTCTACGTAAGTGTATAAGGTTACTTATATGATTATTACTAATTAAATAAGCGTTATAGTACAATAAAATAATAAAATCTCCTTCTTTACAAAAACTTTGATTTGTTTACCCTTGTTTTTGTAGATTTATTTGCTGTTAATTATATTCATGCGCTTTAAGGCGATATTACTTATTCAAATTTTAGCGCATTGCTAGTGCATATGATCGCAGATCGCAAGCTACAATAATAAACGACGCTGGCATGACCCTTGAGCCTAGATTTATAATTTCTGTGAATATAAAAGCGGCAAGCGGCGCTAATAGAGGCATTTATGGCTAGATTTGTGCGTAATGGGCATTTTAAATGTTCGGCGGTCATTTAAGTTTTTCATAATTTAGAGCGACATTTTAGGGTATCCAAAATTCCACGGTTTCGTTTGAATTATCTGGCTACGAACCATAAATATTGTAACTTATAACTGGCATGACAATGGCATTTCGTAATCGCAAGCTTAACTTCGCTATTGTTTTAAACAATGCCGACGCTAAAAATTTTGCTTGCAAATTTTGTAAATTAATTTCATAATAGAATTAAAAAATACTTTAGAGGTTTATCGGTATTTTCTTCATAATTCCTGCCGCATAATTTTTATTCGTAGACGGCCTTATTTCTGTAAAGATCCACCATGAATAATAACAGTAAGTGAAAAGTGAAACACGATACACAAATTCCAATTAAGTAATGCGCTATTTAGCGAATATTTTTTTAAGTTTTTGAATAATTTCAGACGCTAGAAACTCAACGCAACAACCGCCCCAACAGCAAGGCCAAGGAACGCAGACGATTCGGACTTACGCCAATAACCCTGGTATAGCTACAGCCGTTGCCATGTCCCAGCAGCAACAGCCTAGAACCGAAGTCCAACGCGTTTCGACCCAGGGTCAACGTGGGTCAAGTGCTGGTCCTTCTGGTTCTGGTAATACCACGATTATCCGGCCTGCTCCTGGAACGACCACTGATGTAATCATTCGACGCCCTGGGCCAGACGGCAAGCCTCCACCGCTTCCTTACATTAAGAATGTCCAGCAGCAAATTACGAGTGGTCCAGATTCAGGTCCAAAGCAGCGGAAGACTCGAAGGAGTCGGTCAGCGGACGATGAGGGCATGTCAGGCTATGGTAGCCTCAACAGCACGACGATTCTGTACCCTCCGCCTCCCACCATTGTGTACCCACCGCAGTACTCTGGCTACCCTCCGCCGCAATACGGTGGCTACCCACAACAACCCGGGCAGTTCTATGCAACCCCTGGTCCGCAGTATTACACAATTGGACCGAATCAGTACGCTGGACCAGTATATCCAGCACAATTCGTACCAACTCAGCCGCCGGAAGTAGTCGCCATATCCGGCCCAGGGCTCCAACAGCTTCAGCGCGGACCTCATCTCGTGCCAGGAAATCGGCTGACCATTGTTGGTGTGGACCAGCAACAGCAAACCCAGCAGCAGCAGATTTGAAGTCCAGGATCGGGGTACCACAATGGGACCTTTTCCGAATAACAAGCGGCTCAATGACCAGGATTACATTCGCCAAGTTCTAGTGGACATGCAGCAGGTTTTAGGAGAGGGATTGAGTCTAGGTGGCCATTGATGTGAACAGTAAGCTGCGTCATTCGAAATTCTTTAAACGTTTTCATTGACCTTTGACCTCTCACCTCTAATTTGACCATCTTAGATACTCAGCGAGCATCTCCGAACTCTGGATTTCAAGTACTGTTCAATACCGAAAACTTCTTCATTGATATCGCTGAAGGGAATTTTGCAGAAAGTAAGCCATAATGATGTAACCTTAACTTTCGAATTATTGACAGAAAATCCCAAATTCTGACCTTTTGACCTCAATTTAGCTTACTTTGACTTCCACTCAAAATATGACATTTTGGACACGTACGGAGAACGCCTGTTTTTTGCCGTTCAGAATGATGCTAGCAATGTTCAACGGAGTAGTTGCTGCGCCACTGATGCCTTCAGGCTCTCTGTTATCGGATGTGATGGGAATGAGTACTTGACCGTGGTCGGGGATTCCGGGGTATGACCTTTGAATTACTCAATGACCTTTCGCAAGTAAAATGGTATTTGATCTTTTCAGGCTGTTGGAATTCGTACAACGATTCCTGATCCTAAATCAAACTCACGAACGAGTAAATTCTTGGGTTACGTCGTTCCAGATCAAGACTGCTGCTCGATCAATACTGACTACATAATCAAGGATAAGGCAGGACATACTTGCTTCAAAATCCTGCATGAGGACTCGAATCCAAATGCTACCGAGTTTGAGATCTATGGAAATGATATGATGAAGATTGGGCGAATGAGTAAGATTTGGGGTGGGTTA
>VNWX01000871.1:0-17900 GCA_009869905.1 Ceratophysella communis
AACGAAGTTTGGTTAGATTTCAAGCCTTTGAGTTTGGTCAACTGGCATTTTCAACTAACCTAACCTAACTGAAATTAATCACATCCACCCAAGACACTACGACATACAAATTATCTGAGTGGAGCATTGATTATAATCCTGCGGCCCTGACGTAAAAAAGCCTGACAACTTTTTTCAAGGGCTGGGAGCTGATCGTACATCGTACATAACCTTGCGGCAACCAAAAATAATCTCAGCTACATAGTTCTGCGTTTGATTTAGGTAAGTAGTAAGTACGGTAAGTACGTTATTTATACGGCTTGTGGCTTGACCATTATAATTAGGTAAACTTCCTGTTCCCTCAGCTTTAGGCTAATGTGAAATCGAACCTATAATAGTCGTGATTCCTCATCTTGTTAGAGATATAGAGCAATAGAGCTTAGAAATAGTGATAGCGCATTAGACTGATACGATACTGAGATATACACTATCACTACTAATAAGTTGACATATGACATAGGATCTTATGATTGTGTTGCACATTTAATCTACTACTTGCGAGCGAGAGCTGAAGCTTACTCATTGTTCTTTAAACTTTTGACTACCTACTTGTAATTGCTTGCAGTTTGGCTGATGCTCTCACCAATCGTCGTCACGTTGTTGTCCACGTCACACATTGAAATTGAACATTGGACATTGGACGGCATCAGTATTTAAGTTCCAGGTGTCAGAGGCGCGAAAAAAGCTAAATAAGGCTCAACTATCGTATAACACAATTTTAAAGCTTTCTTGGTAGCACATTTCCAGTGGAGGTACTCAAGGCATTTCCGGACCATTGAGCTTCTCCATTAGCTGATATCCTGAATTCAGGTTGAAGCTTTTCCCATATCTTCTTCCTTAGGATTCAAAACTTCATCTGGTTTACCGGATTCGTAGTTATCAACTTTGATGTGGTCACCTGGTATGCAGTCTGCGGGTGGAGCTAGAGGGTCTACGGGGTCGTCCCTGAAAAGTCAAAATATTCGGAAATATTTAGTATTTTGGACGTTCTACTCATTCGTATTGTTAATTTAAACGATCTTGAGTTGGTATAATTGAAGCATACTTGGAAGCACAAAGAACCATCCCTTCAGATAAAATGCCTTTCAGCTTAGCAGCATTCAAATTGCAGAGTACGGCGACAAGGCGGAGGTTGAAGCTTTTCCCAAATCTTCTTCTTAGGATTCAAAACTTCATCTGGTTTACCGGATTCGTAGTTATCAACTTTGATGAGGTCACCTGGTGTGGAGTCTGCGGGTGGAGCTAGTGGGTCTACAGCGTCGTCCCTGAAAAGTCAAAATATTCGGAAATATTTAGTATTTAGGACGTTGTACTCATTCGTATTGTGTTAATGTAAATGATCTTGAGTTCATAATATAATTGAAGCATACTTGGAAGCACAAAGAACCATTCCTTCAGACAAAATCCCTTTCAGCTTAGCAGCTTTCAAATTGCAGAGTACGGCGACAAGGCGGTTTTGCATTTCTTCAAGTGGCACAGCAGCCGCAACTCCTGCAACAATTTGACGTGGCTTTTCTTCACCTGAAATCGAATTTAACCGTTTCATTACTAAATTAGTTTCATTGGTTAAATCACAAACCTACATTTGAGATTACTCGTTCTTACCGACGTCGATTTGGGTAACATAAATTGTCTCATGTTCAGGATGTCGTTCACAGCTAACTACTCGTCCAACTTTGATCTGTAGCCGATCCGGGCCCATATTACCATCGTCAACTATTAGAATATATAATTTATTATGATTATGAACTCATTTGAACCTGTCAGATTATGACATATTTTACAAATACGACTACTTACCGGTCTTGATAGACTTGGGATCTGGGTAAGCATCCTTTGCTAAGGCTTTCAATTCAGGACTATTGAAGGTTTCACGAATTGGAGCCAGGAGACGATCGATGTACTGACAAACTGCGGTCTTCAAATCTAACGGATGGATTTTCTATAGATAGTTAAAAAATGAAGCTTTAGTACTTCTGATACCATTTCGATTTCTATATTTTTCCATCTTCTGAACACGAGTAGTATGATATGATATCACCTTACCTCCTCAGCATAGGCAGCCTCCAATGATTCGAAGTTAGCAAATTCCAGATTTCCACCCAATTCTTCAGAACGTGTAATTTTAAATGGTTCCTTATCCGCAAAGTTTGGAAATAGTACGTGCTTCACAAAGGATAGAACTCCATTATCTTTGGTATTTCCAGGCTCACAAAATGCCTTCTTAATTTTCTTTTGAACGTCTGCGGGAGAATCTAGGAGATCTATTTTGGAATCTACCTCGGATGAAGACATCTTGCCACCAGCAAGACCAGGAACTTAACATAAGTGAACAATAAAATGAATAAGGTTAATGATGACGATTTGACTGAAAATCCCAAATTGCTTCTTCCGTAACTTACCCATTGGATTCATCAAATGAATTCGTTTTGCGTAGCCTAATTGCGGCAAATACTTTTCGGCAAATGTAAATATTTTTCGTTGATCCACTCCACCGAATTGTGCATCACATTTGAGGTACTCTTCGTCAAGGGCCTGGAGTCCTGAATTGAAAATGAGAAGTAATACATGAAAATTGGGGAATTCATAAACTATGGGTGTTATGTACGCTATAAACTCAGATTATACCAGGATAAAGAAGTCCTGATAGAAGCGGATGATCCACTTGCTTCACTACTTCCGCTCCTGCTTTTCTCGCATCATGTTCCGTGATAATTGACGAAAGTCGGTAAACATCCATTGTGAACTCCCTGTAACAAAAATAGTATTATCAATTATTAATTACAAAACTTAAGATAATTCTAGGATGAAAACGAAAATGTTAAAACAGCGTACTTTGTGAACTGATATTCGGATCCCCGAATAAACTTGAGCTTCTCCAGTGAGACGCCAATGGACTTGAGCATAGCCTTGATAATTTCCTCGTAGTAACGCGTCCTTAGAACGAGTAGATCCCAAGGTGCCTTCATATTATCCAAATATCCATGGAGATCAGCAAACATAATCGTCACTTCACAACCCGCCTTTAGGAAATCCGCAATTTTAGACATGGCTACAAAATATGCTAAATGAGGTCTACCCGTTGTAGCCGTTCCCCAATAAATCTGTAGACGATATACAAATAATCATAGAGTTAATTAGCATCTAAAATGCATGCAACGTAATTAAAAACAAACTATGCGACAGGCGACATATGGATTAGCGTTATAGCTTTTACCTTGAGCTCTCGTTCCTTAAGTATATTCTCCATACGGTCTCCACCAAGTACTTCCTGAAGGTTCCGTTCAATGATGAGCCGCCTTTCAGCCGGGGTCAGCGTTGAGGTCATACTTTCGCCGTTCATTTTGTTCCCAAATTATCAAGATAACCGACAGAACAGCAGCAGCTGCAATTACCTCAAAAGACAGCAGCAGCAGCAGCGTGACCAAAATCTGATGCAAGATGTGAAAGTGATCCCGGATGTCAAGAATTAAATATTTCCGCGAAGTTCTGAGCAACTTCGTTGTCTCTCTGCAAATAGTAAAACATTCGTATTTCAATATTTATACGTCGCGTCGTCGTCGTCACTTTCCACACGGTGGTAGTAGTGTGGCGTGGCCTCCAAAACGGTCACGGTAAGGATTAGCCCACACATGGTAAACACCAATGGAGAAAGCATGAAGTAAACACCCTATGGTAAACACCCATAAGTAAACACCCATGGTAAACACCCACTCGGTGATCACGTATGGTAAACACCCCGTGCGGCCTGCTGCTCCTATGCGCTGATGTTACGCTCGCTCCAGTTTTATATATACATACTCGTCGTCCATGAATCAGTATAATAATACCGATTCCCAAGACATCAGCTGGTGTTTACAATTGCACTGGTGATCACTATTGGTGTTTACTGTGGGTGTTTACTATGGGTGTTTACTTATGGGTGTTTACCATGGGGTGTTTACTTCATGCTTTCTCCATTGGTGTTTACCATATGTGGGCTAATCCTTACCGTAACCCTCCAAAACATCTTCGACCGGCTGGCGCAGCGAGTCCAGTTCTAGTAATCTGTAGTGCAGTAGTATACCTTACTACGTGCGAGCACGTGGCCCTGACGTAAAAAAGCCTGACCACTTTTTTCAAGGGCTGAGTGCTGATCGTACATAACCTTGCGGCAACCAAACATAATCTCTGCTAGTTCTGCGTTTGATTTAGGTAAGTACGTTATTTATATGGCTTGAGGCTTGACCATTATAATTAGGTATACTTCCTGTTCCCTCAGCTTTAGGCTAATGTGAAAATCGAACCTATAATAGCTCGTGAGTCGTGATTCCTCATCTTGATAGAGCTATAGAGCAATAGAGCTTAGAAGTAGTGATTGCGCGTTATAGTGATACTGAGATAAACACTATCACTATTAATAAGTTGACATATGACATAGGATCGTATGATTGTGTTGCACATTTAATTTACTACTTGCGAGCGAGAGCTGAAGCTTACTCATTGATCTTTAAACTTTTGACTACCTACTTGTAATTGCTTGCAGTTTGGCTGATGCTCTCACCCTCACCAATCGTCGTCACGTTGTTGTCCACGTCACACATTGAAATTGAGCATTGGACGGCTTGCATTTTATGGATTGCTACCTGATTGACATCGACATCCACTTGTGAGGAGCTTAGAAGTCCAATCCCAATCTATCTGTTACGGTTTAACAGATTACGACTGAATTTCCTGGTTCAGCCTTCAGCCCGGCTGCTGCTGGGTAAGTCGTAGTCAAAGCGGCCGGTAAAGCTGCATTTCATGGGTTCAAAAGCTCAGTTAGATCTGGAATAACAAAGAATATACGGGGTTTAGTTATCTTATCGTTTTATCAACTCGTTCACTCTCAATTTGTTGACTGAAGTATACTCTGTGACTCTGTCTGTGCCGTGAAAAAAAAACCTAATCAATCTTTGACAAACTATAAGCTATAGCCATTAGCTTGGAAGCTATTTTAAAACTTGGGAGGTAAAAATTCTGGGCAGGGGGCAGGGTACGAGTACAAAAATAGGATTTCATTGATTACTTTCAGAAAAAGCAGAACATTGAAAATTTAAAGAGTACACCCTCAACGAAACCTAGTCGGCAGTAGCGCAGTTCATCTCATTATACTTGTGGGGGGTTTAAATAGTTTGTACTCGTAGCTCGTAGTCGTTATTATCGAAACATCCTAGTTTCTATCTTTTAAACAAATGTATCCGGTTACTTCCTAAACCGCATTCGTTAATAAGAAGCAAATCATCACGTGGAATTCATAACGTAAAACGGTACACGGTACGGTACCAAAAGTTCTCAAAAGAATAATTCGGAACTTGTGATTAAATAATAAAGTTTCCTAACTAGATCCGGTTAGGTTTTAAAAACTTAGCTTTGACTTCGCCGGCCTTTTAAAACGTAACATTAAGGCCAAGCTATGGGACTTCATTAATCTGACATCTGAAAATTGGATTGATCAGCAGATCAGATTCAGGTCATCGCGACATTAAGAAACTATGTAGCTCCTGCACCTCAACCCCATTCTAATTCTACTGGTTTCCAATTACTATAATTACCTACTCATTTGTAATTTGACAGATTCAGAAATTCGTGGATCGGTGAGCTAATTCTGCTGTAACCCGTCAAAATGTACGGGGCACATGGAGCGGAGGCAAGAGGGCGGCCTCAGACATGGAATGACTGGTTCAAATCATTGGTCTTTTGTCATCTGTGCCTTGCAATTACTTTCGTGACAACGGGATTGGTGGTTGATATTGTACAGGGCCTTATGTACATAACCATTCGTCCGATCTCGCCTGATCTCTACCGGAAAATTAACTACTATGTCACATACACCCTGAATTCGCGTAAGTGATTTAATTATTGAAATCGAGACCTATTGGCGCTTATGCTTTACGATTATCCCATTTCTATACCCCTGCATGTTTACAGAAATTGTTTTCTTGGCCGAGTGGTGGTCAGGGTCAAAAGTAATTCTATACGCTGACCCGGAAATAGTGAAGACGTATTTTGGAAAAGAACATGCCCAGCTACTCCTGAATCATTGTTATGAAGTCGATTGGCTTTTGGGGTGGCTTATCTGCGATCGAGTAAAAATTCTTGGCGTAAGTTTTAACCAATTCACATACTAATTTTGATTCCGAAGCTATACAGACATTTCCCAAGGCTAACTTTAAGGTTCTATGCATTTGGATTTTACAGAATGCCAAAGTCTACGTCAAGAAAATGCTACAATGGGCACCAGTCCTAAGGCTGGTCCTGGAAGTTTCAGGAAGTAATCTTCCTGGAGCGAAACTGGGAGAAAGACAAGAAGAACCTCGGCAAACAGTTGACCCGTCTCGTCAATTATCCATCTCCGTTCTTTGTTGGTGAAAATATTTTACAACCTTGTTGAAATTAAACAATCGTGTAAGAAGTTTGAGATTTCGTAATGTCATAATTTCCTGCATTTCTAGCTGACCATGTTCCCAGAAGGAACTCGATTTACGCCTGAGAAACATAAAGCAAGTATGGCGGTCGCGCGTGAGAAAGGTCTACCTGAATTGAAACATCATCTTCTGCCACGCACTCGTGGTTTCGTTGCCGGATTGCCATATCTGAAGGGCAAAGTACCTGCCATTTACGATGTGAATGTTGCTTTTCCAAAGTACGTCAAAACTGATGATACAATTAAAAACGTCAGTGCGCATGAGGACCTTACTTAAAAATTTATACATTGTTTACAGAGATTGTGACCCAGAGCCAAGTGTCTTTAGCATGCTGAACGGAAAACCTTTGACCGCTCATTTGCTGATGAGACGAATTCCAATGGAAGAAGTCCCAGATGATCCAGAGCAAGCCGCTCAGTGGCTTCATCGTTTGTATCAGCACAAGGTACTTCAATTAATCTTATCACTTATCATGTTATCATGGATGATGACCTAACAATTTAGATATTAGAAGCTAAAGCCAACAGTTAAAAATGCTCGGAATCTAATATTATGGTTGGATCTTATGTATTCTAGGACATCTGCCTGGACAATTTCTTAGAAACAGGAAAGTATGATCCAAAAGGCGAGCTGGAGGAATACAAGAAGTTTCAGTACTTTGAACTGCCAAGGAGGTACTATTCCCTCATCAATATTTGTTGCTGGGCCGCTGTTATTCTCTTCCCAGCATTGTACTACCTCATCAAATTGCTCACTTCGGGGTCACTTTTCAACGTGTTCATTGCTGTAGCCTTCATGGCAGTTGGTAAGCTTCAATCAAACTATGAACTAGTATATGCAATGCAATCAAAATTTAAAATGGCCGCCATTTTTTCATTAACTATTCTCTTTCGTGTATTTCGCATGAATCGTTAGCGTAATTTCAAACGATATTTCTTTTCTTTTCCTTGTAGCTTACATGGGAATGTACAAACTAATAAACTTGACCAAAATAAGCCGCTCTGCTTCAACTTATGGTGGAACTACCGGAACTACGACTGCTAATGGCGACGATGGCACAACCAAGAAGAAACAATAAGTTTCAACGTCGAAACTCCGAAATCAAAACGAGCTCGTGTAGAAGCAGCTTACTATTTTTGTTTTTTCTGTTATCTTGTTAATTTAGATTTAAATGTTAATCTAGTAACGAAATAACTACCTGCTTAGTTAGGCTTATGATATGAGTCAAATGTAAATCATAGACTATGAAATGTTGAGCTATATTTTATCAATTATGAATGACTTAATTGAATTATGACTATCTAGTAAACCTTAGAATATTAATTGATGTTCTTAATTTTATTGAAATAATGAGCTATTCCTCCGTGCTTCTCTGTGAAGTTCACTGTGTGGCCAACCACTAGCTAGCAAATAATTACTGTTAAAAGACTAATCAGTTTTGCAGAATGCATTTAGAAAAGCTAATCAAATGTTTGAGCCTGATTGACTGTAGCACAAGTACAACAATTACAAATTAACTCATTGTGTAGAATGCAAGACTAATAGAAAAAGATATTCTGTGTTATTTGGAATAATATTGTTACTGCCCGCCCTTACGAATTAATAAATCGAAGCCTTAATTATACCTGTCTCAATCTAAAACAATGCTACTAGTCCATAGCCTTCGTTCTTATGATTCATTTAATTAATGTCTCTGTTCTGTGACTCATTCGTGAAATAGGCATCGCATCCTTCACATTGATAATTAAAATATGTTATTCATTTCATGATTCATGTACGAATTTCAAGGAAAAAACAGATTATAATATGTTGCATCCTTTACCTGTACCTGATTGACTTGACATTGACTTTTGTACATCTCGTTACTCAAGACCATAGAGGGTATATTGCAATCAAAATGCAATGCGGTATCAATTATTGCTTCTTTTTCGCATTTTTCCTTATTCGCTTCTCACACAAGAACGCCGAAGAATACCTGACTCGCTGCCTTGCCAAGTGCTGAATGAATCTACCCCATCTCCATCCCTGTATAACTACATCATCAGTTAATGCTAGCTAACGTTAACGTATTTGGAAGAGTTTAAGTTAAAGTTTAGCTAAGGGGTACCAGCTAGAAGTCATTTAAATTCTAAAATTAACAATGGCCAAATAACACTACCACCAGAACCAGAGCGTCGTATGGAATCAACCCCCACCCCCACGCTAAAAATGGAATATTCCATAGCCAAAAAAGCATTGCACTTTGCACTACAGTCCACTGGGGTACGGTAGCTGTCCCGATGCTACGCTACATGCATAGTTAGGAAAACTAGCTAAAGTTTGAATACGCATTAGTTAACTACCTACGCTTCGCAGTAGTATCGAATTATTTTTATCAATTTGAACTCTTCCGAAGCTTGTTAAAGATGCGAATTTGAATGGAATTCCTCTCACTTTGTATCCTACCTTCCCTAGCTGAATAACAAAACCCCCCTGACTTCTCGAAATCGGGAATAACAATGGATATTGTCTCGAGTCGTTAGTTCAACAGATAAGTTGATCTGGGACCACCCAATAACTCGGCTCNTGACTTCTCGAAATCGGGAATAACAATGGATATTGTCTCGAGTCGTTAGTTCAACAGATAAGTTGATCTGGGACCACCCAATAACTCGGCTCTGAGCCATACCAAAGGCTAGGGAATCTCTGGTCGAGTTTATTTTTGCAAAAATGGCAAGGGGTAGAACGAGGCATTGTTACAGGCTTACTATGGCATAACCGCATAACACGCTACAAAGATTCAAGGAAATGAAAAGTTGGACGCTGCCAATAATTGCATAAACCATTACATAACGTTACAGCATACAACGTTACCTGTACGGCTTGGCAATTGGCACGCGTTTTACCTGTACCCAATGCGTTTACAATACATAAGGGTACTGGTACTTGCATTGTTGTAACAACGTAACGTTAACTCTCGCTCAGGAGATATCATACAGCATGCAGGTTGCACATGCATTAGACAGCTGAATGCAAATAGCAAGTAGGTTAGCTGGTAAATTATGTAATAGAGAGAAAATGCTCCTTTTCTAAGGCCGAAGCATGTATAGCACGTGCGTTAGAAATTTATATACAGAAATACATAGAGATCTCCTTTTGATCTCTCCCTGAAGGGACGTCCTTAGCCCAATCCAAGGAAATGAGAGTGCTTTCGATTATGTAATTTTTAATTTTAGAGAGTTTAGAGAGCCAAGGCAAGGTAAACTCTCTACTACTATTGCATATTATTGCGACAATATGCATCTTTAATCTGTAGTACTGCTTGTGTATGCTGTTTCTTTTTTTAATGATTTGAGAAAGGAGGTGAGTAAAGGCTGTTTGCCAGTTACGAACTAATAACTAGAAATTGAGGGCTCAGGTCAGGGGAGATGGACTTTTTAGGAAATGCTCCACTTTTACCCAAATCTTTGTCTTACTAACACTATTTCCATTTTGAAAGCTACAGAAGTCCTTTGTGAAAATCAGAACGAACACTTTTACTCTTGTCCTCCTATTCCTGATTTCATTTTTTCATTTCATTATAACAGTTTCCCATATGAGCAAATAGCTCTCAATTTCTAAACTAACAAATCTAGCACACCGCTCTCTATTGTCCTGAAAGTACGCGACACAGATTACGTATCCTACACTTCATTTCAATAGTTAGGGCTCATTTTAATTTTTGACGCTCACTTCTCACTTGTCAAATGAATTTGGTCCAAGCTGGTGGTCAATATAATCATCTACACTTTTCAGATTCCTAACAAAATTTAGCGCTTATAGAGTTGACTAAGGTTTGAGAATCCAGGTTTAGATTAGGCTTGCTATTGCAATCGATTGGCTCGGTCACTTTGCAAACCTAAGCTAAACCGGGTTGTTTCACTTTATAGTTCAATCCTGAATCCTGAGTCGTGTTAGTTTTAGAAAAAAAAGAAGCCTAACCTAACATAACCCCACAGTGTTTGCCTGCTGCGGATATGACCCTTACACAGATAAATACAGAGTTACATTGACGATGTAATCCTTTTTCCTCCTCAGGAATTACATACGCGGTTTTCCTGATTCCTGAGCAAGCAATAATTGCAACATGGCCATTTATTATATTTTAAAAAATACTTCGCTAATCGCTGGGAATTTTAATTTTAAAGATTATGAACAAGAAGTTTATGCTTTAAACAAATGCTTATTTCGTATTTACGAGAAATATGTATATTACTACGAAATAAAAATAGACGCAAGTACATGTCCAGTAAATGTACAGAAACGCGGAAATAATGATTGAGTCACAATTAGGAAAGCTGGCATCGCGTCGTATGACTCCCTAAGAACGAACCATGACCGAAAGAGTTGGACATGTTTCAAGTTCAAGTTCACAGGCTGTTTGCATGCGATGTTAGCCCAGATAAGCAAAGTGCATTAAGTACATAGAAAAACTTACGTTATATTTCTACAATATATTTCCGTTATCTCGCGTTAACTTGAAGAAATCACGTAACTCGAAAACTTGAAATTCTAAGGCTAGAGCCTGTTCCATAATCCTCATCAGTTCCAGTTCCAGGCAGGGCGTCTACAATCGTGGTTATTGGTTATGTATTTTATGCTTAAGTTGATCATGGTCTCTGGTATCTCGCGAGTTTGAAGACTATTTTGAATTAATAACTCTTCATTTCGAGTATCTCATCATTAAAACAGGATATCCCAGTTTCGTCGACCTGCTGGAATATTCGAAGAAGTCCTGCACAGTTAATATTTATATTACATAATCATGAATGCAGTGAGCGCAGCGCGGCGAATGTCGTATAGGTGATGAAAGAAAACCGCTTGCAATTTGCAATCTAATTCAACTTCAGCTCCAGTTGATCAGTTTGGACTGGAGACTTTACTAATCGACAATTGGAAAAAGAAAAGAATCTAAATAACGGATTTAAAATAGATTTCCTTCCATAACTATGCTACTTGCTATATGTAGTTTTAAAATGACTTGTAAAACACCAAGAATATTGTAATCTTCTTGATGCTGTAGAGTTTCAGAGACTACCGGAGGTTTGAGTATAAGAGTCAATACAGATTCCCATATTCAAATTAAAATATGCAGTTAACTTAAATACATAACATTCCTACTCTAATGTACCGATATATATTGTATATTATATATATAAGATTTTCAACAAGTTGCTAACATTCTAGAAACCTGGCATATCCCATGTTCATTCACACATAGACTGGACCACCGTCTTCATTGTATGCATCATCAAAGAAACGCCTGAACGTGAATTCAAAGAAACCGTGAAATTGATTAGAATCAAATGGAGATGTGTCCGTGTCATCAGGCTTATCTCCGTCACAAGGATCAAAATTGGATGTATCAGTTGGACTTCGAATTTTTGGTATATACGGTGCTACTGTCCGACGTAGTCCACTCTCAAAATCCACTGATTGAAAGAACGGATGGGACTAAACAGTAAAATATAACGAAAGTCATTAACTCAACGTTACCGAAACGAATTCAAATTATATTTCAACAAGCAATTCAATACCTTCACGTGATGAGCTCCACCTTTCCCCAGTCTTCTCGAATGGTCCGTACATAATTTAAGTATGAGATCTGGAAGACAGAAAAAACAGCAATAGTAGCCAGAGTTGAACCGTGTGAAAATCAAACACAATGACATCTATCATAATGAGAATCAAATCCCTTCACCATATACGATTAGGGTTTTTGTTTCACCGATTTTTACTAATTGTCAAGAACAGAAAAAAATGTTTCGAAAACCTTTTCTCTAAAGTTAAACAATATTTTTTTTAGAAATCGTTTTCCAAACACAATTATTTTAAAAATACAAACCAATAATGATTTTCAAAACGACAAACAACGAAAATTCAACTAATCAGTTAATCCTAAACTGCATGTCCAATATATTTCCAATTTCCAACCAACCTTTGGCATTGGCAGATAGGCTTGCTTGACTCGGGATTCGCAATGTGCTGGCCCAGTTTATGACTTTGTACTGTGTTTCCGCAGGTGTTGCAGCTAAAAATGGCGGCTGTCCAACAAGCATTTCGTATAAAATCACTCCAACCGACCTGTGAGACGATTCAATTAATGATTAAAAAAATATACGATACGAAATATGCAATTAGTAACTAGTAATTGATTCTAGCCACCCAGCCAAGTAAACTGTAAGATCTCAAATGTTTTCCTTACCACCAATCACAAAGCTGCGTATAGCCAGTTCTCATAAGCACCTCGGGAGCGATATAATTAGGTGTTCCAACAAGTGAATGAGCTAAACAACGAACATTCGCCTTTCTTCGTCTGTCCAGTGGTTTATCCCTTGCTTCACAAGCACAGATTTGCCTGTAAAATTAGAATATGACTTTATAAATTACACACTTCGATTTCGTGGAGAACAATCTCAAACACTATTTCAAAAATATTACCACTTGACTGAATCATCACAATTACAAGCAGATGAATCTTGATAATATTTTGAATTATGTGTCCACCTGAACCCAGTACAAAGACCAAAATCCGTAAGCTTGATATGTCCGTCACGATCAATCAAAATGTTATCTGGCTTTATGTCACGATGAATAAAACCCATTTTATGAACGGATTCGACGGCACATGTTAATTCTGAATAAAAAAAGAATATTCAAGCTAAAGATAAATAATAAATAAAAGTTTAAGTTTCCTTTTTCGGTGTATACCTGCAATGTAAAACTGCGAAAGATCTTCTTCAAAGATTCCTTTCTTGATTAGTAGACTCATTAGATCTCCGCCAGGGATGTAGTCCATGACAAAGTATAAATGATCTAAATCCTGTTAAAACAAATTCATTTTATAATTTGAAAGCAGGCATCGAATGGATGGAACCTCGCGAAATAGAAATTCCAAATGTTATCAGTAACATATTACCTGAAAGGAATAATAAAGCTTGACAACCCATTCGTTGTCTGCCTCAGCAAGAATATCTCGCTCAGCTTTAACGTGGGCCACTTGATTCCGCCGCAGAACATCCGCCTTCCTTAACGTTTTCATGGCGTAAAGATGTTGAGTGTCTAATTTTCGGACAAGAGCTACTTCCCCAAATGCTCCAACTCCAATTGTCCGAATTTGTTTGAAGAGCGACTTGTCCATTTTGGCACGTTTCAGTCTGCAAAAGAAAGTTATACGTTGCACATGTCCGAAGCTACTTTTTATTAATTGAAAGTTTGATAATTAATTGCTTCGTACCGTATATAATTTGACTCTTTCTGGCTTAACATTCTTCTCATTTGAGTTTGAGCTTCTTCACTAAGACCAATCTTGGTCATTTCTGACTCAAGCTGCATTCTGCGATGCATTCTTTCCTGATGAGATTTGATTACGTTTTCTACGTGTTGTTCCATGAAGAACTTAAATGCTTGAGGCGAGTAAACTCGTACCTGCACAAAAAAAAAATCATTTTCATTATTACAAAGCGATGAATAGAAAGAAACCCTTGTCTTAATCTCAATTAAGTATGATAATTCTATCAATTTATACCTTCGATTCATATCTCTCTTCTTCCTTCTCTCGACTCCAAACCTTTCTTTCGGGAATTGGACTCTCATGTGTATGAATTTCTCCGTTTGCATTCAATTCTTGTTTCCCGGTACCCGCTTTGGCTTCATTATTTGGGACATCCTTTGCTGGACGTTCTGGCTTTTCATTTGTTTCACTCGGTGTAAATGACGAGATATCACTTTGATCAGAATTAAAATATTCCGAGTCAGTACCCGTCCCAGGGCCCCGAACTCCAGGTGAAACGTAGTTCGTGTTCGTGTCTTTAATTCCAATTATATTATTGTTACAGCCATCATGCCCATGTCTCACATCGCCATTTCCGTTCATATGAACGCCATTCGTGTGTGGAGCAGTAGTATACATTTTGACATCTGGCGAATTTGAATTCGATTTGTCTCCGACTCTAAGTTCCGGCTGCCTTGTGTCTCTGACATTGACATTGGGCTGCAGCCTGGAATCATACTTGAGCTTTTCTTTTTCAATGTCCCCGTTTCTCAGGGGATATTCCGGTTTCTTGATTGGTTTGGGTGGAAGAGGTGGCGGATTATTTTGATACGGTGGAGGCGGGGGAAGCGAATATGGCATAGCAGTCTGAAGCACAGGCTTCGGCACGGTTGTGGATCGTATAACTAATGCAGGCTTTTTGATCACGGGCTGTAACTGGGATGTTGGAGAGTTGCTGGAAGACGAAGATGGTGATGAAGGCGAATCGATCCGACGGAGCAACTGTTGTACGCTGGCAGGTACTGAAAATTGAACAAACAATCGCTGTTAGATCAAATACTGGGTCTTAAAAGCAAATAATTTAGTGGTCAATCATCTATCAAGCTTACCTTGAGAAGGCACAAAAGGATACTGCTGAGCTCGGTATTCAATTCCTCTCGTCGGATGCCGAACTGGAGACTGTCTATTAGGAGATGGAGGAGCTGGAGCTCCAATTGAACCGCTTCCAGGACCAGGCGATGTGGAAGCACGAGAAACACTTTCTGGGGTCGCAAATGGTTGAATTGAATTTCTGAATCAAAAATGAATAATATAGAATTAATACAGGTCATTTATCAATATAGGTGCCAGGTGCCCACTGCCCACCGCAAATAAGAAACTGCAGTCTGTCTGTAGTTGGTAGTAGCTGCGCAGCGCTCACGTTATCTCCTAAAGATACGCGACCATAAAAAATCTTAGATTAGGCTAAGGCTAAGTTAACAGACACCTTTTTCAAATTGTATTTGTTTACCATAAACCATAAACAATAAAAGCAAATAGATGGAAGAACAAAGTCGAAAACTAAATTCACATTAACGTTCCAGGTTCCAGCAGCAAGTTAGAGTTTGAATTGACGAACTTGGACTTGGATCCTACATTGCCTACTACGGACAACGGAGGTTCAAATTAGAACTCTTAAATTAAAAGCATGCTGATTAATTATAAACATTCGGCTTCGGCCATTCATTGCAAAAAATTAAATGCTCTTCGGCTGCGGCGGCGTCGCACATGTTTTCAATACAATAGGATTTTACGAACAACGGATTTAGCTTCTATATTTTGATGCTTACCGTATTTGCTGGAGGGCAAGTTGGTGGTAGGAGCTGCGTTGAGGTCGAGGCCCACTCATAGTGTGCGGGTACTGGGAGACGTCATTCCAGTTAAGGGTCACGGCGGTGAGGCTCCTCGGCACCTGGGCTCAGACGAGAGGGCTGGGAAGGTCACACATTCCATTCTGATGACGTCAGGGCAGTGCTAGGCTCTATCTCCTATGCTAATGCTCCCTAAGCTATATCCCAAACCTCCCCTGCCATGCACTCCTGCAGCCAGACAAGCAAAATGTTTATTTTCCACAGCTTCCGCTCCTCCTACATTGCAGTGCGCCGGACTGACGTCGCTCAGGAATGCGGCTACAAACTTACCACATTCAATCTACATGCAGATACTCATAAACTGTACGTGAGATATATGGCATGTACTATGTTCGCTGAGAAATTTACGAATTGCAAGCTGGCCAGCAAAGGAATTATTAATAATTAATTATTCATAGAAACTTAAATAGAAAAATGATTTCTTTCAACTCTTTTGCGCCAGATTTTTGGCTAAATTTTTCCACGCTAAATAGTATCATTAACATTTCTAAAACACCGACGTGAGTAAATAATTTAATTTACGGTTGCAAACTATACGCAAATGTCCCCGTTTATGTCAGTTATTATGATAAAGGAAATGAATATAACTTGAACTTAAAATGACTTAATCAACTTTCAGCGTACTTCAAAAACTTTATAAATATTTTCAATATTCAGTAAATTCTTTACCGCCGTGTACTGTGTACTGTCGGTAAAATACGAATTAATTCGGCAATAATTTGCTTGAAAGCCAAACGCTTACGGTCAAAATAGGTAAATACTAGTTGAATGGTTTAATCTTCAAATCATTACCGATCTGCAGTACCAGAATAGAGGCATGGCTTCTCTAGTTAATTTGCAATTTGCAATGCAACAATTAACGAAATTAGATTAGAAGTATTTAGTTTAAATTATTTTTCGTCGAGATTAAAACTCGGAAATAATAGGCAATATTTCTTATTTTAATTAAGCACTGAACAATTTAGAAAATAGTAAATAATAAAATAATGAATAAATTTCTGAATTTTTAATTGGCTTAAAGTACTATCAATACGGTCATGATTCATAGTTTTAAAACTGGCATTCCAGATTCCAAATTTTGAAAAAATTAATTGAGCAAATTATATCAGTAGAGCTGAGAGCAGAGCCAACTTGTAGATCTCACATTTCACTTTCACTGTTCTTGTGTGTGTGCGAGTTCCGAGTAAAGTTGCCTCCTTCATTCAGTCGAGGCGTTGAGTTTATTATTAGTGGTTTGTCATAAAGTTGTTCCTCCAGGCCGTTGAATAAAGTTCCGTGATAAGGTGCTCTGACATCTGACGCGGCTGTCCGTGATTCTAACCCGTCGCTCTCCGTGTCACTCAGCAAACCGGAAGTGATGGATTCGCCGGGATCGGAGGAAAATGGTAACGAAATGCCGCAAGTGCCTGAGGTCGAGCTCATTATCAAGGTACGAATATAAACAAGCAAAATTGAAGCTTTAAAAACTAAATGTTTTGAGCCACGCCCACGCACGCATAATGCAACGCGCACGCATTGAGCATTTGGCATTGCGTTGTGCATTGCGTTGCGAATATGCGTTGCGAAGCACTGATGAACTGATGACTGATGGATGACTGACTCCACTGAACTGACAATTACAAGCATTGTTTGTAATTCCTCCTTGCGTAATTACAAATTGATTGCAAATTCAATTTTCAGGAGGTTTAAGTTCCGTTCCGTAGAGTTATGGGATAATGTTCTTAAAGCCCATCCGTGCTAAGCAATTTTTACTTTTTACTTTATGCCACGTTTGACGTTAGATATTACGTTGATAATGATCATAATCAAGAATCAAGCTCTCAATCTCAATTAATTCAGTATCAGTTCTGGGGCGTTCTTATTAGGTTAAATTCGTACATTCAACATTGCATGTCTGTCCGAGTTATTCTCGGACGACAGATGATAAGGTGGTGGTTTAGTTTAAAATTTCATTGCATTATTGATTTATGACCTATCGACAGCTAAAAATTGTTATTTTTTCTCAATTACAAATCGATTCAGAACAGAAAATGGAAATGTATGTTTAAATAACTTGTAACTAGGCCCAGGTTGATCCCGGCGAAGTACAAATCAAGTCCCAATATACAATATAGCCATACATGCCCAATGGGGGGAGCCAGGTGGTGCCCGTACCCCCCTGAAGATTACCTGGGACCCTCTGACCCCCTGAAATATCTCTCGGTCAGCACCCTC
>VNWX01000872.1:0-17896 GCA_009869905.1 Ceratophysella communis
GCAGCTTCACCAGGTTTGAATTACACTCATTTCGAGCTTCTACAGTACTGCTTTGAGTTTTGAGTCTTCTCAGGTTTTAGAGTCCTTTGCAGGTTGGGACGACGCGACGACGACGACGACGTCAGCTTCTTCAGACTTGCAGGCGAGCAGGGCAGGGTCATCGCCTTTAGAATTCCATTTCCCAGATTTGGTACCTTATATGGTACTAGGTACAACTTATACTACGCCCAATAAAATAATATGTCGTCTTCTGATGCTTTAATTCGCCCTAACCTAGGATAATTCCTAAAGCGGTCGCCTAAAATAGAGGCATAAATAATTACAAAATTGGGTAAATGCTCCTAATGAAATGTCAATTAGCAATTTAAAAAAAACCTCTATGTACTAATTACAATAAGTGCAGAAAGCATAATTGGATTGAGCTCGTTATTAACTTACATAACTTGTCAGAGAGATGCACATTCGTGCTTACTGGAGTAGTTTGATTTCAAGTTCAAAATGCAGGAATAATTGGTTCCTCAGAAGCTTGAGTTTTCGACGCATTACTGATTTCTGATTCTTGGCCAAACAATGGAAGCTCGGATTCGTGCGGGCAGATGCAGATGTGTATTGAAAAAGTTAACGCACGAACACAGCTTATTAGCCGTGTAGAAATCAAATCATATTGTTTTGTAATTCTAGTCTCGTCTTGATTGTTGTACCCAATATTACACGGAGAAGTATGGATGTATTTTATGAAATCATGCAAAAATATCCTCTATTGTCATCCTGGAATGAGAAGAAATATTGGACCGGTTTTGTAAACATTGAGGCGAGTTAACAGTTAACAGATATTTTATTTCATGTTTAGTAGATAAATTATAAATAAGCATTTTAGTTGGAATTAGCGTTCTTTAATAATTATTTTACTATGTCCATGTTTATCGTCCAGGGTTGTTTATTAAGATTGGCTCTGAAGGTTCCCAACTTTCCGCTGGTCCATGGCGGAGAACTATCGGGAAATACGGAAACTCAGCTTCTATGTAGACCACTCACCGGTCAAATTGAAGGCGTAAGAGTAATTTTAGCATTTAATTCCTTAGTTCCAAATGTACACTTGCATAATTTCTACAGAGCATGGCTGACAAAGAATTGAGCGTATCGAAATTCTTGGAATTCTTCGTGAATTTGGTAAGTTGAGTTTTTAATGATTTTGAAGCTGTTTCGGGAAAATCATGATCATGACTGAGGAAATGCAATTCAATGCCAGATTGCGACCAGTGATGGCTTGAAGAAGAAAACATCAAGTATATCTAACGCAGTGGATGATCAGTTCTATTCAGCGCTTATGATGGAACTAGAGAAAATTGGATTGGAAAATGTAAGCTGCCAGAACGTAAAAACTAATTTCCAACCGCCACCGAAATTGAGAATTTGTAAATGCAATCGGTGGCAGTGAACCGATACGGAGAAACAACTCATATGTTTAATTATATCGACATTTTAATTTCATGCAAATGTACAATAGATCGCATATGCTGCTCCAGATTACCGTGAGGTTCATCTAAAACATCAAGACAGTTCTGGAAATGAGCATACTCTTAAGTGCCAGTTGCCAAATCGTTACCCAAATGCTGCTCTGAAAGTATATGCGGAATTGCCTTGTCTTACCGAAAAATTTGTTTGGCCTAATGTAAGCAACTGATTCAAATTCTGGCTGTAGAATTCATCGAAATATATCAAATTTCCATGGATATTTTTACATTTTTTAGAAACTCGTTGAAGTTTATAAGTATTTCAAGTCTCAGATACACCAGTTTCAAGATTTTTGGTTCATCATGGACGAACTTGACCAGAAAACATGCGTAATTGATCCACCAAAACCAAATCGAGCACATGCATATCGTCGAATTACGATCCAGGAACGCGTTCTGGTGCACTTGGTCGTAAATCCATTGCAGCCCAGAAAGTTGCCGGAAATCACTTTTACTGGACCTGAAAAGTCTACCACTTCGTTGGAGTCATTACTGCAAACACAATGCAAAGTAAGTTCTACTTCGGATGGATTCATCACGTGAAGGCTACCGATTGAATTTATAAGCAACGTATGTTTTTTTTAGAAATGGAATGAGGAATGTTCGATTCTAAGGAACTTGGAAAATATACTGGAACTGACGTTCCTAGAAAAGCCTAGTGAAAACGCGACTTTTGGTGATAATTCCTTGAAATGCACGATTTGCTACATGTACGATTTTGAAGGAATCACTCCGGAACGAGCTTGCGACTGTGGATCTTTGTATCACAACAGATGCTTGTATGATCTCTTTCTCAGTGAAGTTTCAACAGCAGTCCGGAAATGCGTAGATTGTCCAGTTTGTGGCAACGTAAGTAATCCGTATTAGTTTTGAAACTCACAATCAGTGACAATGATTATTGTGATCTCTGGCAGGGCTCGACACATGCCTGACATTACGTTACTTAATTACGTGTTGTATGTTAGACATACTTTCCGTGCGCTTGTATTTTACGTTGTGCTTTTATTCAATTTTTGAATTTCTATTCTTTTTAGGAGCTAAAAATAATTATTGCTCAAGATCAGTGAAGCCGGCCGCTAGGACAAGCTGGCAAGCATCACAAACACAAAGGCATTTGATATTTGATTATTGAAGATTCAGTATGTAGAATGGTACAAAATTTGGCACACAGAGAAAACTTTGTATTTAGTTGGATTACATAACCTACTGGTACTTGAACTTGAACATGAATATATTATGTAAGTAATTAAATACTTACAAAAAATGTATTTGTAGGAAGCTGTACAAAAAAGTAGGTGCTTCATTGTGGCCAAAGTGGTGCCGTGGCTCCATCCATTTCTCCAGCTAAAGCATTGTCGGTACGCAGTCTATGACTTCCGCCGCCAATAACTGCATTACATTCATTGCATCGTCCTTCTTCCATTGCACCGCCACACTCCGTAATTATGTAGATATGTCCGTTTGGACATTTGAACCAACGACCCTGCCTCATGTTGAAGGCATTTAGAATTTCGCGTCGCTCGCGGTCCGATATACCAAGTCCGGACTTAAGGCTGTCATCTAATTCCTGAAAATCACAAGATGAATTAGACACATATGTATATTTAGAGACTTGACATGAATTGCTTCTAGAAGTTAGCTTTCTTTGGAAATGATTTTGAAATCACAAATTTTACCTTCAAAAGTACCCGAAAATCATTTCTGATCCTGTCTGAGTAAGGCAAATGTCCTGATAGAATTGTGACAGCTCGTTCATACAAAGGAGTTGCACGTGGATGTGTTGGAGTAAATTGGGCTACCGACTTTCTCCGATATAATTGATAGAAATCAAACATGCGCGAAAATTCTCGATCAAAATCCTTGATCTCCACTGAACTAAGCGGAAGTTCGCGACTGACAAGATAGTTAAAGAGTTGAGTATACTTTTGGCGCAACGAGGGTTGCAGCTGCGGATGTAACTCCATTAGCGATTGCTTCAATGCCTTTATTGCGTCTTTTCCGTGCGTGGCAATTAATTCCAAGCTTTGCATTGTTCCTTCGTCGACCTGTGACACGTATAGAATATCACAATCAATTATCCGTGCACTTAAATATGAAATGATATTTTATATTGAAATACTAGGCACAGGCACCTTACCACTTTGAGTTTGTACTCATCGACATTTCGGCCCTTGGATATATTTGCAGGCAAAACCAAAGCCAGCCGATTGATTATAAGTTCCCGAACTTGTGGCAAATGGACCCCAAAACCAATGTTGACATCACGAACTTCCTTCAAAATAAGTTCTTGCTTCTTAGCTACATCGACTCGATTTCCAAAAACCTTTTTCTTAACAGCCAGTACATCAGAAAGACGAGTTCGAAGTATGTTTCCGTAGCGTTTTGACTGTCGAATTAAAGATTTGCAGCGAGGACAAGACTTCGCGGAAATTGCGCCTTCTTCAATCTCATGATTCATGTAGTAATCCAACCCCGCAATTTCAATACAATGCTTGCAATCCACCAAGTAAACAAATCTAGACGTAAATATAATGAAATTAAAGTGAATTTTATAAATAGGTACTCCCCAGTTTTTACAACTTAAGTTCGGTTTTATATTGCTAAATATTTAATTAAATCAAATTTTAAGCGTACCGGGCATCGTCATCTTCTTCAAATCCATACAGAACGAATTCAGTGAGCTCTTTCTTATTGCAGATGCGGCATAAGGGAGGACAAGGTTCGCCACAGAAGCCAATCTGACGATTACAAAGCCAGATATAATTTTTGTATTGAAAACTCGAAATACTTTAGGATGAAAAGCAAGCAATAACTTTTAGCATTCGATAAGTAAGCTTACACAATCATGGCCACATTTGAGCTTCTTTGTGCAGATTTCATCACATGGCGGACGGTCGCAAGGCTCACGGCACAGTTTCGTGCACTTTTGGTGCTCACAACTCCAATTACATTTTTCCTAAAACAAAAAAATTACGTTTGCAGTTCGTTTCCAACTAAAAGTAAAACTTAATCATCCAATTCGATGGACCTTTTACTTTTAAGAGTGACCTTTTTTTTTAGCTCAACAAAGGCTGAGCTTTTATCTTTCGGTATTGATATCGTGACTTGATATGGTGAACAGGTTGTCAGAATTTTAGTTTCAATACGTAATTGGTATAAGCTTACATTGCAATCAGTACAGGGTTCACCACAAGGAGCAGAACATTCAGAGTGTTCGCATTTCATGTGACACTTCTTGCCGCATGGAGGGCAGACAGCAGCACAAGGAAATTCGCATCTGAATTGTGAGAATAGGACGTGTGTCAAAATAACGCAATTACTGTTAACAATTCTCACGCGGTAGCCATAACTTATTGTCGACCGAAGATTTTACCTGTGTCCACACACCAGCTGCTTGCCGCATTCTTCAGCGCATTTCTTGTGCTAATTTAAAGACACATGAGTTAATGAGACTTGAAACTGAATGCTATCCATCAATAATACTTTTCCACCCCTTCGGCCTACCAAACGTCCTTGAAGACACTCGGAGCAAGAACCCTTGCATCGATGACCACAGCCTTGTTCCTTCTCATCAAATAAGTAACCACATGGATGTTTACAGATAATCCAATATTTGATCTGGTTGGACTGAATTTACGAAAGAGAAGTATGTTTATTATTTACATTACAAAAAACTTAAATTTGCGGCTCCAGATGCCAGAACCAGCAAATCTTACTTGTATATTTAACGCCACATGGGACAGTAACTTCGTGGCGGCAGGCAGACTGTTGTCGAGATAGAACACGTTCCTGGCATCGGCTTTCGGAAGCAGGTTCACTACACAAGGTTTTCTGTGGGTGACCGCATGGAGAATATTTTTGCACGATGGTCTGTTAATGAATAAGTAGGTGAATGACAACCAATGCAACATCAACTTGTTTAAGAAACGTCAAGACGAAGACTTAAATATACTGTCTGGACTAGACTACTTCTGTAGATTACTTACCAAGCACGGCTCGCAAAGCTCAGAACACTTTTTCGAACATTTGTGACCGCAGTTAGGCAATCTTTTGACGCACGGCGACTCGCACACCACGAAAAGCGGGTCTTCTTTGCACTCCATCATTTTTTCATGATCCCCACAGGGGAGACGTTTGCTCATTTTAACAGAACATGGAGGGCATTTTTGAAAGCATTTATGTTTGGTTGCACACGGGTGACCTGTGCAAATGAGTTATTTATAAGTAAATCACATATGTATTATTGTTTTACATGGATCCAACATCCAACATGAAGCAAGGCTAAATTATCTAGTTTAACATAACAACCTGACTGAATCAAAAAGTTTAAATATTAGAAGAATTTAATCCACTTATTAAAGTTTTTGAAGTTCTCCAGCTTAAACAAGTACATACAGAATGGCAAAAGGGCATTTTAAATTCAAATAACTTCGGCATACCATTTTCACAAACCCGCTGGCACTCTTTTTTGCACTCATACTCTAGGTGATGTGGATCTTCATCAACATGACATATTCTTGTACACGCGTGACCACACGATAGGCGGATTGGACATGCAAGTTGACAGAACAGCTTCTGGTTGTTTGAATCTTTACACTTGATAGTGATCTATATTTTCAATTTTAAAAGGAGAGAAATGTTGAGAGTAGAATACAAGCAATTATGTGCTATTCTGGGTGAAATATTACAAAGAAAGTACGAAAACCAATCAGCTAAGTCTGAAGCTAACCTTGTGCTTACAGCTTGGAAATTCCTTCTCCACTTCTGTATCACACTTGATCATGTCGGCATGCAAATGGCATTGTGCAATTTGAGAGTGAGAGCAGGGTATCAATGTTTTTGTAACAAGAACTTTGCAAGTTATTGTGTCAGCTTCAACATGACATTCAACATTCGCTTTCTCATGTTGGCAACGCAAGGTTTTCGTAACCTTGACCTTGCACTTGACAGCTTCTGGGTTCTTGAAACAAGCCATAACTTCTGAATGCCCACAGGGCTTCTGCTTGTCAACAGGAACCACGCAGCGTACCGTAGCTGGATCTATGTGGCACTCAATCTTCAACTCATGCTGACACGGTAAAGTTTTCATGATCTTCACAGAACACGGTGGGCATGGCATGAAACAACGGGCAGCACACTGATGATTATTTCCACATATCTTTGAGCATTGCTGACGACATTTGTATAAGCTGTGCTCTCGATCAGCAACATGGCAAACCTTTACGATATGTAACCACCAGCATGAGCGTTTTATTGCAAAAACAAATTATAAGGTAAATGAAGTGAGCCTCGAATACTTACACTCTGGCACTTGTGCTGGCAGCTCAAAATGGTATCGCACATTACACTGCAGCCGCCTTCAGGGGACTTTTGTCTGAATTCAAGGCCGTTGGAAACCCCGGTTACGGAGTGATGAACTGGGCATACAAGATCCATCTCCATTCCAATTTCGCCTCTTTTAAGTAGTTTTTCTCGGATTTGTTGCCAAGTTTTGCTCTTGGCGGCCAAATTGCTCATATTTCCACAAATATAGAGACCATGCCTAAACAAAGTTAAGTCAGAAAAATGTAACCGTTCAAGGATTTCGAGCATATACAAGCAATCAAGCTTACTTGGCTCGGGATATCGCGACACAAATTCGATTATCGGTTTTTAAAAACCCGATGTTATTCTGGTCGTTACTCCGCACTAAGGATAATAGAATTATGTCATTTTCTTCTCCTTGGAAATTGTCAACCACCGTCACTCGAACACCATGGCAGGAAGGCAGGGCGACCAATCTCCTTTTTCAACAGGAACATTTGACCAGTATAGGTTGTTAAAATAGTGATTTGGCTGGGAGAGTATCCTTGAAGTATCAAGTGACGGCACAAACTTGCCAGGAATACTGCTTCATGGTCGTTGGATTTACTCATGGAGTCCGACTCCTGTTACAGAAGAAAATAAATACGAGCAATCCAATTTGGCATTAATTTGGAACCAAATGTTAGAAGAATACTTACAGATCTCTCATGCTCATGATGATCAATGAAAAATAAGCTTTTGTCCATTCCTCGCACTTCTGGATAGTCATAAACCCGAATGTGATTTTCGAGTTCATCATAAATTGTGCCGACAATTAAGCCACAGATTTCTGGCCGCATTCTGTGCTGTACCTAAAATAAAATAAAAACACAAGGACATGGGTTCTGAGCAAGTCGATAGATATGGAGACATGTAGCTGCGGCGGCTAAACCGAGCCTTAACTAACCTTTAATTTATGACAGTTCAAATTATTATTGACCATTCGCTCGAATAAAGAAATATCCAGATTGTATTTTGTAGACAGATCGTAAACCGTAGTGCTGGGACGAAGCTGCTGATGGTCGCCTGTGTATTAAGAATAGTGGAGACTGATGTACAGTGTACCGTACAGCAGTGAGTTTTGAAAATGCAAAATTCAATTTAACTTGCGAAGTGTACTGACCTATCAATACTAAATGCTGACAGTACTCAGTGATACAAGTCACAATATGCGACTCCAGAACTTCAGCAGCCTCTTCAACAATCACTGAAGGGACAACAGAATAATAATTTAAACAGCCGAAGCCGAAGAGCACATATATATTTTATGTACAGGTCATACTGACTGAGTTCTGAGTTATTAAACAATACCAGAGCTTTTCCATATTGAAAAGCTCTGACAATACTCACCAATTTTAGATTTCATCATTCGAAGTAAGTCATTATGTTTTGCAGCTCCTGTAGTTGTCATTCCTACAACTTTGGTTTTCTCGAGGAGTCTTCCATCTCCAACACGAATAATAGAATTCAGCTTCTTCTGAGCATCGATTAGAAGCTGGTCGACTTGACCCGCGGCTTGAACTGTTAAGACTCGTGCACGCTGCACAATATAGAAGAATATAGCCCACTTGCGGGCTTGCGAAGTCCCGAATCGTAAAATTTGTTCAGGCATATTTTCTTGGTTTAAAACACCGTCAACTTCAGGTAAGTCCAGTTCCCCCTTTTTATAGGCGGAGAAGATTTTCTCTACACCATCTTCGCGATTCTGCAATATTCGAATCTTCTTGCGAAGCTTCTCCAATTCGGCAATTTTGCTTGCCGGGGATAGCTTCTTGTCTGCCTGGATGGTTTCTAATTCTGCTAGGTTAGATTTAATCTGCCTATCCAATTCCGGTATAGAAGCGAAAGGTAAATAGGATAAGGCTGTCGCCTTGAATCCATTTCCTTCGCTTTTCTCCATCTTTTGCGCCTCGTAGTAGTAGACGTCATCTACTATTCGATTTTCCAGAAGCTCGTCCAAATCGTAGTCTTCATCGTCAGAATCTTGCGCTTGGTTGATCAGAGCTGCAGTGGCGGTAGGTTTTTTCGGTGGAACGAAGGCCTGCTTCTGGGGGTTTACTCGAACATTAAACCATCGACGGAGAAATCTATCCGCGTCAAAGTTGGGTATATCGAAAGTATCAAGCGTTAGACCTAACCAATTTTCTGTTTTTAGCAGATGCCAAATAGCTTCTGGAAACTCTTTTCTCAATTTTTCCCAAACACACAGGCTTTCAAAGTTGATCACTCCTAAAAGTATATCATTTAAATCTATACTTCTGGGTACTAAATTATATGCGTTGATATATTCCTGAGTTAAGGGAGAGTAAAGGGAGTCATACCTTTTAAATTCCCAAGTTCCATGACTTCACTCATTACTGCGGCTCTCTTTGCCTCATAATCCCGAACCGTTTGCATTGCTTCGTATTTTGACGCAGATACAGCCTTATCACCCAACCCCATCCTTCCTGCCATTAAACGCCGTCGAAATAAACTGAATTGATCCAGTACTTCTGACTTGCTTCTACCGCCAACGCGAATCATCGCAGGGTCTTCCCTGGGATGAAGCTTCTTCAGCACATGGTAAATTCCTTCTAGGAATTGATCGAGCGCATGGTTTGTGTAACACACAACAAGGATGGGTCCTTTTCCCTCATTCCACCAAACTTCCAAGTTACTTAGGAATACTTCAGCAACCTTAAGACCTGCAAAATGAGAGTCAAAGTAGAAGGTAAGCTTTTACTAGAAAACTTCGAGCGGATGGATTGTGGTGCAAAATCGGATTAATATTGAAAAATACTATACTTACCAAGATATGTTTTTCCAGTACCAGGAGGGCCTTGAATAATTGCAAACTCGTTAGTCAAGGCTGCATGAAATGCTTCAAATTGGGTAGGATCTAGCCCAAGCTGCTTAGCATTAGGCCAAGGACCCATGAGAGGTGAAAAGTAGTTGTCGTCAATCTGTAACTGATGCGTAGTTTCTACGAGGTACGTTGGAGGACCCACTTGGGAGGAGGCCTGAACTATAAATTTTGATAGTGGAAAAGTTTCCAGTTCAATCGTCTTCAAAATTTCAAGCGTATGCCTAAATACATAAAAATTGGGTATAAACAGGTAACACTTTGGAAATTACTTTTAGAGTCTGTGTCATTCACACACTCTCTAGAAATAACGCTCGTTTATTTTGCTTACCTGTAAGCTTCGAAGTAAACCTCACATTCCACCAAGATAAATTCTTCTTTGGCTAATAAGTCCGGTTTCATTCCTTCCCATGATACACCGAAGATACCCTTTTTCAACTGGTCTGCTTCTCTACGTGCGACAACCGCAAAATACAGAGTAGCAAAATTATCGGCTGTAAGAACTAGCAAAGAGCCCTGGAGTAAGCGCTTCGACTTTTCCCATTTTACACGTTTATACAAGCTTTCAGGAAGCTGCAAACTGTACGTGAAAGTGTCTTTTACGAGTACTGCATCACAAATAGTGACTTCCGGATAGATTCGGACGTTCCCCATTGGCATTTTTCTTTTTCTTGATAAGTAGTCAGCTCTAAAACGGATAAAGAGTCACAATTGTGGGTATTTTCACCATTGTGAGCTATAGCCATTAATTGACTCGTACCTGTGCTTCATGAAATCCTGGATTCCTTTCTTCAGAGGGCTGACAAAATCCTCTCTCAATAACCTGTATTGGACATCCAAGTAATGATCAGAGTCAACATATGCTCCCGTCTTCTTATTGGTTCGCAGAAACGGCTCATCCACAGACTTGATTTCTTCAGCCGTAGGAATTACTGGGATTTCTCTGAAATTATCAGGGGGAGCCATTCCGTGAAGCTTCTCTTCCTCGTTCGGTGTGAACCCGTATTTACTAAATCGTTTCTTCTCAGGCTTCTTTTTCCTGGTCTTTCTTTACCAACTCCTCACTGTTTCTCATCAATTCTTGGTAGTCTTCCTGAAGCCTTGTTAGTCTAGTTTTGTCCTCCTCTGAAATACCAGGCATAATGAAGGACGTCGCGATAACGCCAAGAGCGCCCGGCAAAACTTTTTTGACATAATCTAGAGATGTGACAGGAAGCCGAAGTGCAACAAAGGCAAACAGTTTATGCAGATTTGTCAGTATGCGCAGCTTTGATTGATCTACTTCCATGGGATTCCTAATATCAAGTAACAAAGGAACTGGTTGAATTATTGAGTCGGCAGAAACCTAACTTCGCGAGCAATTTGATCTTACTTGTGGTTGTGGTAGCCACGTCCAGTATCAGAATTCATCAATAGCTTCCCAAATTTTTCAGTTACTTTCGTAATGAATTGATCTCCAAGAATTCCAGTAATTATTTGAATTTGATTAGGCTTAAGAATGGATTCCTGGCAAACTTTCTCAGCCAGAATATGGATAATAAGAACAAATAAATCGTCTTTTTTATCGAAACTTGTTGCATCAGCAATTAGTTCCTTCCATTCTTCAAGATTACGTCCAATTGCCATTATAACTGTGTCAGGTTCATCGTCTTTCCAGAATCCATACAAGCGCTTGAATCCGAAAACCGGAAACTTCCTACAAACAGTTTCAATAAAACGCTGTGTATTATAAATTATAACTGATTATCCGTATCATTATCATGTATTCACACAAATGCAGCATGACTAGCGAGAGCGAACATGGCAAATTCAAAGAAAATTACCTGTCATGGCGGTCCTTGCCACCATTTTCCTCGCCTGGCTCTCTTGGAGGTCTCGAGTTGGCCCCTGGAAAGTTATTCCTATGTGCTTGATTCGCTAGGTAACCCGAAGTATTTGTAGGACAGTTCCGTGCCTGGTGACCAGCTTGGCCACATTTGAAACATGCAGGCCTTTTACCCCTGTGGTTTCCACCACGAGGAATCCCATGACCTCTGCCGTTGCCAAACATGGTCAACTCAACAAGATATCTAAGTCAAAAAAGAATAGATTTAGGTAGGTACGAATTATTTTGATTATTATTATACATAAATCAATTATGGAACGAAAGTGTAAGGAAAATGCCGGTACTACTTCAGGAAGCACAGGACGTGTTAGATACGAGATGATGGCGTTGGTTTATATGTAGGTATAGGTAAGTAGATAATTAGTAATTGAAGATTGCTTTTGAAACTGCTACTCTGGCATAAGGCTAAGGCTGCAAGTTATGACTGTAGTAAAAGTGTACCCTCACTCCCATGCATTGTTTTATCTTATCTCATACCTGTTATCTGCACTGAAACGGCTGCAATTTGCAATCGTATAAGCTTCTGGTTTTATCGCAAAGGAAAATGCATGCATAGAAGTACCGATGACCGAGGACGTTCTCGCCTGCTATAAATTCGCAAACCGAGCTCTGGCACCAGACCAGATGGAGATCAAATACTTAAAGTGTTAGCTTCATGATTCATGAACAAAACGAAGTTCAGTCGCTCTACCCATAATAGCTTCATTCGCTTCTAATTTGGCTTCTGGGTAGTAATCTTAAATTTGTTTTGGTGCAAAATGAAAATGGAGAATAATGAGCTTTGGGGAAATAGTTTTTAGGAAATAAATGGGTTTTTTAAGGAAATCCGAGTTGGGTAAAATGACCGAACACGGACGACGGAACGGACGGGCGGGCCTCAACACCAATACTAATCCAGTCCAGAATCCACTTACTTGCGCCTCTTTCAAATCGAAATTACGCTTTCGAGGGGGTACGTGAAGACTTCCTTCCACCTCTATCACTTCCAGACCGACACCACCACCACCGGAAACCGGAACATATAAACTTAAATTGGCCGTCAAACGCTAGAACTTAGCATAGCGAATGCGGGTGTATAAATTCCAACAACTAGACAGTAAATAGTAAGATTATAACAACTCGAGCCGCAATGCAGGTTGAATGCACAACAGTAAAATAATAGGTAGTGGCAGTAAGCCTGCTGAGATTATTGCCAATTGCCACACAAGACAACCCTATCTGCATTGTGCTTTGTGCATACAATTAGCCCATAGAAGGGATGAAAACGAGACGGATCGGACGGTGGATTGTGGAGGGTAATATATTATGTTAGGGAATCAGAACAAGCCTAGTAGTAGGCCTAGGTACCTAAAGTCTACTAAAACCACAACTTGTTATTATTTAAACGACTTCACTTCTGACTTCAGACTCAGACGTCTCCTGTCTCTTGTAATATTTGATGCATAATAGGTAGGTATTATCTTATCAATAGCGCTGCTGGATCCCTGGATCACCGATGACTCATCATTCGTTTACGGCGGCGGTGCGGTGTGATGTGTAATACACTTCAACTTGTGTGCCTTCTTGGTTTGCATTGCAAATTGCAACAGGAGGATAGGAGCAAGGATAGTGATGATAACTGCAGTTGCAATTTGCAATGCACTGTAGAAAGAAATTTAAGTTGATAGGTATATATGTATAATATGTAGAATGCGTCGTAGATAAGGATGATGTACTTACTTATCTTTGTATGTGATACCCGTAAGATTAGAACCTCAAATTACCCGAGTAAGAATTAGTAAAATCATAAATAACTTCCGTTAAACTTAAATATTTATAAGTGCGATTACAGTAAATTGAAGCTAAATTCTAGTCCAAAATAACATGAAAAAAATGACTGCCTGAAAAAGTTATATAAATAGAAATCTTCATCGGGTAATTTGATCATTTACTCGGGTAAAATATTTTTTTACTCGGGTCATAGTTTGCTTTCCTTATCTTTAGTACTTTCTTGTAAGTTAACCCTAAGCCAAAACTACAACGAAATTTTTACTAATTGATCTTCTATGAATGAATGACAAAGGCATAGTTTGCAAAAGGGAACTTTTATAGCTGTAAATGAGATGTAAGTGTACGCGTACACAAATAATCTAATCGAGTTATGTATTTTGAATCTGAACCAGAAACCTAGTTCGTCCAGGCAGGAATAAAATAATTTAGAAATAGCTGTTAATAATCCTTTTTAGTTTACCCAAAGTAAAGTTTTGCATTACAATTACAAGGTACATAGGTAGACATATAAAGTATTATGAATTCCTGAATAGATTTCGGAAGTTTTAAATGCTGATGCGTACTGCGTGCGTACTAGCTCAATAATTTCATGACAGTTGATAAGAGGGCTAATTTTTTTTATTGATAGAATATATTAACATGAAAAAAATTATGCACGTTCCCAGTTCCCACTCGAATCAAAAAACATGAACCAGTTCACTTTTTACTTCCAATTTCGTCAAATAATTAATCATATCCTTTTCAAAGGATTTTGTTCCGCATATTAGATACTGCGTGTTCTTAGGATGGGAAGTTAGCTCCATTTTACACTTGGCTCTAATTTCATCTAAATTTAGTCGCTGAAATTGCACCGACATTCCGTAAGGGACTGGCGCGGAATCTGCAGCCTGAGAACTGAAATAGTAAAATGCTTGGAAATTCCAAAACGACGACCATTCAATGAATTTGGAACGGAGGAAAATGTCGGCAACACTCTTGCATGAAAACAATAGCTTGATTCGTGTTTCGTCGCACTCATTTTCTAAAATCATTTCAATTATACGATATAACGGAGCGAATCCAGTTCCAGCAACCAGCATCACCAGTGAATAAAACTGGTTCGGCTTGTATTCGTAGCGATGGCCAAATGGTCCCCTCATTTGCAAACTTGAACCGATATTAATTTTATTGAGCAACTGCGTCAATTGTCCTTCCGGGTAAATTTTGATTAGGATTTCAAATTGACAAGATTCAACTGTTCGAAAAACTCGAAGAACTGTGTATTGACGAGAATGCTGATCAATTTTCAAGACAACATGCTGGCCGATTTCCACAGGAAAAACAGAATCAATTGAGTTGTAATTTGACACTGCTTCGCAACTGCCGCACAGCACTGGATTTGAGTCAAACTTGAACAGTTTAATCGAATCGGCAGTATCTTTCACTACATCAATCACTCGAAATAACTTGTACTCATAAGGTGTTATAGTACTAGGATCAAGCTGTGCATCATCATACAAATTTTCTTTCCGGAGACTGGCTACTTCATTTCTTCGAATTTTATCACATTCAACCTCCCATTTAATCAACTGTTTCTTATAAATGTCAAACACACAGGGTGTACACCCCGTTCCACAGCATTCGGAGTCCAATGGTTCGACAGGTTTTTCTGGTAGAAGGACTTCTACAGCGTTGCTTAATTTCGTAACAGATTCAGTTGTGGTAGACATTGTAAGCAAATGCTCTAAATCGAAATCCGATCTCTGTAATAACTCTGTCGTAATTCGTCGCCGTGCAACATTCAGTAGAGGTAACTTTTCAGTACTTCAGCATTTTTCGAAATGTAAAATGTAAGTGAAACTGAACCCATTGCCCGAGGATTCATACTTACTTTATTTCAACTCAATTCAGCTGTGTACGTGCAGAGACGAACCTGAAATGTCCAAAGATAGGTATGCAAATTCAGAATACAGAGTTAAATATTTAATCCGAACAACTCATTTCGCGAATCTCCTGTAAATTGTATTTCTAATTATTAAACTAGCAACAGTAGACCGTTAGCATGGCAACCGGTCTTCCGAACCGAACCTAAGTTGAGTTTGTTTACCGAAGAGTAGCTCCAAATTATACAGAGACCTTTTGCCCGCAAACAAAGAATTCAGTTGAATTGTGTCTTCGGTAGAGAAATACTGAAATCGACGCTGCGCGCAATTAAACTTGAAAAAGTGAAATTTCTGCAACCAAAAAGTTGAGAAGAAATCTAAGTGGAACATGTCTGACGACGAGAATCCGAGCGGAGGATCACCGCCAGAGGAAGGGGCTGGGGGAGGAGGCCCGCCTCAAGACCCACCACCACCGGAACCAGCCCCGCCGCCGGAAATGGAAGAGCTTCCTTCTGGACCTGGTTTGGGGACCGGTCGAGCTGAGGAACCACCCGTCGCTGCTCCACCCGAACCCGACCACGCTGGAGGGATTCTCGATCTCGATGATGGAGAGCCGGGAACGGAGAAAGGAAATCTGGACGAAATGCTGGGACGGCAAAAGGCATCTCCTGGAGCCCAGCCCGGAGGCCGACGGAATCGAAAGAAAACCGATGATACCCTTTTGGAGGACGAGGAAGACGATGTATGGCACACTATACATAGTGACTACTACTTTCGTGTCAAATTGATTCTACCTCGTATTATCATTATGTATTACTGTAAGACGTGAGAACAATTACCAAAACTACTGGTTTTGTTTTCTTTAGATGCTGAGTGACGACGGCGAAGGATTCGAAGGCGATGGAGCTCAAAAGAAAAAAGTATCAATGCAACATGGTTAGTACGGTTATGATAAGAATAAAAAAAACTAGGAAATTTAATGAAATGCGTACTAACTAACTGAACCAAATTTACTGACCAGGAACGGGTTCTCCGCAACAAACACGCCGCCGGAAACACTCCCTGTCTGCTCATCTTCAAGCTGAGCTGAACAAGCAGAAAGTCGTCAAGGCTAAGGCCGCACGAGAGCAGCGCCGAGCAGAGCTTGACATGCAGCATCACTACCTTATCGAGCAAATAGCCTCGCACATTGAACTGAAGCCAAAGGAAGTCGAAGAATTCATCATTGACTCTCCGCTCTACATTGAGCTGATGGAGAGCTTCTGCGAGAAGAAAGGGAACAAAAGCGTGTTCTTCGTGTACCAGGAAGCCGATCCTCCAGGTATCGAGTCAGGACGTCCACCTGTTGCTGGCAAGAAGGAGAAAATGCTTCGACTGATGGTTTCAAATGGAACTGACATCGGGTTGAAGGGAACATGCATGTTCTATGTCCGTCTGAGCAACGAAACCCGAGTAACGATCAAGACGATTGCAGATGAAACCTATTTCGGTGTCTTGGACATTCGAGATCCTGAAGAGCCTGGCATTGTTCTAGAAACAGTGTTCAATTGCTTGACCATGATCTTTCTCAAGTACTTGCAAACGAACAATACTTGGGTAACAATCCCGGATCCTGAGATGGCTGCCAACGTTCGGCACAAGTTCTTGACTTCCATCAATCATTATGCAGACTTCTTGTCAGGTATCGACTCTCAGTTCTATTGTATGGCAGCCATTTTGATATTTGACCAATCACATCACTGGTAACGTTCTAATACAGACTGCCAAAATGATATCACGAGCCGCTTGGATCTGCGCCAAATCTGTGAAATGGATGAACTCATCGACAAGTACATGAAGACTTCGGAAGAGGTTACCGAGGCCGCAAAGAACCCCGAAGTTGTCGCCAAAGTTGAGCACATTGTGATTCTTTGGTGCAAGAACATTGAAAAGGTTCTCGCTCTGTCCAAGCAAATGAGAAAAGAGACAGACACGATGGGACCTCTGGTTGAGCTGGCATATTGGAGAAACCTCATGGCCAAGATGTGTTACATCATTCAACAAGTCCAGCAATGGAAATTTGTGAACTTTATCCAAGTTCTGATTCATTCGAAGTCAAGGGTGCTCCGGGTATGATTTCAAATATTTTAATCTATCAAACGCCGATCATAATAAAAATATTCTTCTTCCAGCGTTGGAAAGATGTGGATGCCCGAGTGACGGACGAATTCCATGAAAGCAAGGACAATGTTCGCTACATGTATGCACTGGAGAAGTTTTGCCAACCGCTGTACCAATGTGACCCACCCAGCATGATCCAACACATTTCATCCATGATGTACACAATTAGAACCATTCATACCACATCGAGGTACTACAATACCTGTGAGAAGGTCACTGCGCTTCTTGTCAAGGTTTGTCATTCATTCGACTAATTTTAAGTTCAAGGCCAAACCATGTGCCAAATAAATACCTACTTGTTTCACGTGCTATCCGCAGATAAGCAACCAGATGGTTTCAGCTTGTCGTCGATTCCTAACGAACGACGGTGCCGAGACAGTTTGGGTTCAAGAGAAGCGAATCATGGTTGAAAAACTTAAGGTACCTCATTCGACAGTAACTCACACTTCTGCTATTGATGCTGAAGTTAATTGAATTGCATAATTCCTACTTTCTCAGAAATGCCTCGAGCTCTACGCGA
>VNWX01000873.1:0-17880 GCA_009869905.1 Ceratophysella communis
CCCTTTGCAATGCACGCTACAGCTCTGTTCTGAGCTTACCACCGGAAATTTCAACCTTCGATGCTATTCATAGACGAGATTTGTACTATCGACCAGCTTATGCAATTATATTGGGCCTTGCGTCCGTTTTGACGATTTGTCGGTACGTTCATTAAGTATAGAGCTCATATGTATAGCAAGAAAATTTTCACATCATTAAGCTTACATTTTTTTTTAAATATGAAATATGCATTTAATATTTATAGAAGTAGCCTTGTTCGTACTAACCATTTGAAATTTGTGATATAAATTTCAGTACCGGAGAAACAAATGCTACTGTTCAATTCTACTATCTTCTTGGCCTCTGCCTACTGCCACTGTTCTGGGGAGCTGGAATTTTGGCACCAATGGACGCTTTTGTGCCATGGCTTATTGAAACCGTATGAAACATAATAATGACGCTTGAATACGGTACCACAAACACTTCGAAAAGCTAACTATAAACAAATGTGTGTGTTACGTAGATTTTGAAACTACTGGGCGGGTGTCCATCTTTCTACTACTTCGGCTCACTTCTGGCGCTAGTGATTACTGGAACCTGCTCCTTACTAGTTTTCATCAGTGCTCAGCATAGAATATTTTCTTTGCTCCTACAATGTGCCTTTGGATATCTTATCTCCATTGACCTCGGTAAATAAATCAAAATTAATTGAACAGTTTAATAGTAAAGGAAACATAAAATAACAAATGGTTAAAAATACTGCCTCCATAAAATGCTTACCAGTATAATTTGTACAATCATGCTTTTTCAGGTGCCTTTCTCAGTCTGAAATCGAAATATATAATCGAAAGTGCTATCTACCTTCATCAAATCATCGTTCCTGTGGCCACTTTTCTCGTTTCGTTAGCCGCTGTGGCTGGATCAATAATTACCGAATGCATATGCTGGACACACATGGAAGGAATCATAATCGGGATTTGCCTCACACTTTCCATAATAGCTTCCTTCAGTCAACGCTACGCGATTCGACTGAACCGACGCTTACCGCTATCGGTAACAATGGCGCTTTCGTTTTTGGAAGCAATCATCACGGTTCTCCTCCATACATGGCTGGCAGCGGAAGCTCAAGGCGTGGAACGCTCCGAGAGTCGTATCGGCACTCGGGAACTTCATCATTTGCTCACATATGCTCTCACTATTCGGGGCTTTTCAGTCTCCATCTTGGAGCCAAGAAATAGCTGCTGGGACATGAGCATCACTACCGCCTTGAGATGGACAGCAAATGACTCCGTGTTTAGAACACTTGAATTCACGACGCTCCTGTTTTTAGTATCCTTTCTGAGGAAGCGGCTCATTAGCTTCGCAAGGTTCATTGGTATGGTCGGTCTGATCGCCCATGCTGATGCTGTCACACCGCTGCTCGACAATAAAATTCGTATTGCAGGTAAAAGCCTCACCGTTCATATTCTTACGACCAGAATGCTGAAAATAGAATTATTTGCAGGATGCACTCTGCTGGCTCTACCGATTTCAATGCTCTCACTGATCCTTGCAAGTATTGCCGAGGGATTCACCATGAATCCAATATTCTCGTTGCCAATTTTCCTCGTGGGATTCTCACGACCAACATCGTTCTGGAAAGGCTCCTGGCTACCAAGAAAGAAAGGGTTTAGATCTCTAGCCGATCACGGTTTGGATTCCGCCATTTATTCTGAAATTGGACCGGCTTTGACCAGGGGTTTCGTTCGAAGAGCTTACGCAAGCAAAATGAGTGAGTAATCGGCTAAAAATTTAAAAGGCATGTGAGCTACCCCATTGTTTTATAATCTGGTACTAACTGATTTTAACTTCTAGAGCTAGATAGGGGCTCGTGCTACATAGCACGCTACGAAGATCGGCTCTTATTTCTACGTGTGCTCGGGACCGGCTGGAATTTCGTATACGTCCAAGTGAAGGGACTGGAGATGCAGGAAAAGACTTCTTGTCATAACCAGGTAAAAATTACAATCTCGAAATGATTTCGTAATCTTGCTCTTGATGACCAATTCAATTTTCAGGAATCAGCTTGGCTTGACGAACTGTACGACAAAGAATTCGGAACGGGACAGACACGGAAGAATTCTTCACTATTAAGAACCATGAAAGCACATTTGACCATTGCGAGACCAAGTGTTTTCTATTGAAGTTCCAACGTACTCCGAGTCGAAATCCACGCTAGGTAACCTGATTAGCCGTGAAGAAAAACTGTCCTTGGAAAGAATGTTCTTCAAGGCTTTTGCGTTCCTATGGATAAAACGGAATCCAGTTCTTCAAGCCGAGAGTAGGAAACGGAATTCCGTCAACAGTATTGCATATTCGCAACTCTCATCCCGAGATGATTCAGAGGTTTCAGACTCCGAGTCGAGAATCCATCCCGGAAACGATCTCATCCCGAGATGATTCAGAGGTTTCAGACTCCGAGTCGCGAATTCATCCCGGAAACGACACCCCTACTCTTTCAGTAAACAATTCATTCTTTGGACAGCAAACCACATACTGGCCTGGATCGGATACCAGCGCTTATGGAACACCACCTGGAGGTTCAATATGGACTTTACGAGCGCCCATGACACCGTTTCCAAGGATTCCAGGAATGGAAGTTTCGCGGAGCGGACCTGCTCGGCCTCCTACGCTTTGCCCAGATAGTTTTTCAATGGAGAACAAGAATAATATACGAAATTCCGAAGATTTCACTCATTTAAATGTATTATGGATTCAAAAATGTCTAGGTGAATCCTTGCCTACACGTGAAGTCCGGCGGAAGATTGAGAAACTGGTGGTTAAAATATGGAAAATTGCTATCGGGGACAATTACGGTAGGTTAATTTCAATATGTACGTGTACGTTATCTGATTAGTATAATAAATTTAACTTTTCAAAATATTATCTGCAGACTACGAAGAAATTGATTTATACCAATTCTTTACGGAAGATTTTCTTGTGAATCAAGCCTATCAGCTCAAAAAGCTGGACAGGGGAAATATAACTGATATTGCCATAAAAGCCTTCAGGCAAGTTGTTTACGCCTTCGCTTATCTTTCCCCTCACGGGAATAATAATTGCAATTCTAATTTCTATTGTTCTAGATATGCCGCTAAATTATGCCTAGACGAAATCTACAACTCTACCCAAATCGATGAGCAGCAATACCCTGAATTATCGCTAACACCATTAGAAGAAACCTTCATCGAACTTAACCGCCTGGAACGAGATTTTCAATTCTGTGACCAGAGTGAACTTCCTAAATACATCGCACTGCAGCAATCTCATATTGTATCAATGACCAAGAACGAGCAAGGAATGACACAGCTCAGAATATTTAATTATGAGTCGAAGGGTGTTGAGTTCAGCGTTGGAAGCATGTACAAGGAAATCGTGGAAGGGATTTGGGGTAATCTCAACTGTGAGCTGCTTTACTTGACCAGCGATGATGACGAGCGCTTTTCTATACAGGTAAATTTATACATACCATATTAAAATTAGAAAATCGAGATGATCTCTTATCTATGCGTATTTTTATCCGAAGCACGACCGCTACCTGATGCGTAATATTGTGACTCAATGTGCTAATTCACCACTCGGCTACAGCGTTTACGACTCGACATTTCGTATTAATATTTTCAAAAACTTTTCTATTGAACAACTGTAAATACGTACTTTAATAAGAAAAACTAAACTATGTCTAATGTGAATTACAGTATATAAGTATTTAGTATGTATTCGTCGGTATACGGTGTAAAACATATAAGAATCAAGCTTGAACTTAAGATTCAACTTACAATATATAGGCAATAAAATCTGCAGCGAAGGGAGTTATTAACTTCGTTGTAATTTAACCGCTTTCTTGTCTCGGCTGGCATTCTTCTGTCGCTTTTTCTTCAGATATGATTCTAATTTACCTGACGCTTTCAACTCATCGTATTTTTCGGCTAATTCGACGTATTTTCTCGTCGCTAAAAATTAGAAGCAAAAAATTAGAATTGAAGTGGAATTACCTACCTAAAATTAAGAGTAAAAGTGTGAATTACTTACTCTTTTTCATAAAGTAAGGTTTCTTTCCTTCCTTGAGGCGCTGAGCATTTTCTTGTTTCTCTTCCCGTCTCTTTTGCACAGCCTTTTCTTTTACTTCATCGGAACGCTCTTTGTTAGCCTAAATATCGAATACGAAGTCCATTCAGAACAGAAACTTAAAAGGGCGTACATTTGGCGTAAATTATGGAATTATTCAAGTTACCATTCTTTTCAAGTACTCTCGTATCCTCTCTTTCTGTGACTCGTCCATGGTTTTATCTGATTTCAACTTCGTTTTCATGGTTGACGCCTCCTCCTTGGCCATTTCGCGAAGAAAACTGTAGTCTTTCCGCCAAAACTGTAGAAAAATTAAAGTAATACATTTATATAAATGCATATCAATATTTCCGGTTATAAGATCGAGAATTTTAAAACTGAATAACTATCCTTAAGATTAGATTATAATTAAAATTACTAGAACTCAATATTATTTAGCTTCTGACTATATATAATACATAAACTTACGTCTTCATTGAGTTCACCACACTTATCTTCAAATCGGGGATCCATATGATTTTTGCGCTTCACAGGAACGACTTTTCTGATCTTGGCTACATGACCTTTCGAGGACACTTCTCTTGGTCGATTCTTATTTCCCCTTTTAAACTTTTTCGCTAATTTTTTCTTGCTATTCCCTAAAGTCGTCTGTGTCTTTGTTCCGAACATCGCCTCATTGTATACTTTCGTGCCTAATTTACTTTTAAACTTTTTAGCTAATTTTTTCTTGCTATTCCCTAAAGTCGTCTGTGTCTTTGTTCCGAACATCGCCTCATTGTATACTTTCGTGCCTAATTTCGCTTTCAGGGCTTCCAGTTCTTCGAACGTCAGATTACTTAACTGAGACCTGATTTCTGTCTGTAATAAACAAATTAATACAATTAGTACATGTATACGTTCTTAGATGTTAGAGTAAATTAAAACATAAATAAACTCATATGCGCGAAGTACGAAATACGATATACTAAATCACCCTGTTTTCATTTAGTTAGCATTAATTATCAAGCATTTGATTGAATAAATTCGAATAAAATATATCGGACACCTGGACGCGTGGACCTTTGACACGATGAAATCTTAATTACTCACTCTTTTGTCAGCGTCGTCGTCGTCTTCTTCGTCATCTTCCTCGTCACTTGACCCTTCTTCGGACTCGGACCCTGATCCCTGCGCGTCTTCTTCTTCATCGTCCTCCACCTCTTCTTCTTCCGAAGACTCACTAGACTCATACTGTTCCATGACCCTTGACCTGGAGGCCATGATTCAAGTCCAACAATGCAATTAATTTCAAACTAAAAAGGTTAAATTTAGTAAATTCCTACACGTGTGTGTGTGTGACGTGTGACACTGAATTTGTATTCAGCCAAAGCCCGCCTTACACTTGCCGCATACTTTAGCCCATAGCTTGAGTCTCAGATTAGCACAACTATGCCGTATATAATTCGGTAAGTTTGTGTGAATTCCAATTTCCGTACAGCACTACTATTGTCATAGAGATGGTCAAAAAATGCCTCAGCGAACGTTATTGATCTAACAAAATTCAACTTGAATTCGAAGAGAATATTGAGCAAATAACGGCCAACAAAATCTTTGAAATTTTGGATTAGTCTGCCCGTAATAATTGCAATATCAAATTCGACAATTTGAAACCCTATATCTAGCATCGACCATTAAACGACAACGACGCCAAGTTTCCTTCCTTCTTGGCGTAATTTGCGTTTACCTGTTGCCTTTAAACCAAACGTACTAATTTGAACAGTTTACTAAATTAGTTTAAGTAATATTTATACAAATTCATAGCCAGAAATTGAAGTATTTTTACTCGACTAATACTAATAAATATTCGTTTAATATTTCACAGCGAATTCGCATTTCGTGAAATTACGGACTCACAATGGATAAACCTTTAATGATTTGTCATGTTGAGAAACCTGTTAATTACACGCTCTATGATTGTAAATGGATCCCGAAAACGGCTAAATTTGTGGTCATTGGAATGCAGCCACGTGGTACTGGAACAATTGAAATCTTTGAAGTTGCGTCCAATGATGTCAAGTCTGTTAAGAAGGTCATTCACGATTTATAACTAAAACATTTATGCACCTATCTTTTAACTCAAGCAAAACTGACACCATTTTTGATACTGCAGATCGAGTCCCCGAATTCACTGAAATGCGGATCATTCGGAGCTGTAGCTAAAGGAGTGAAGCAGTTGGCGACGGGAGACTTCAATGGAAATGTTCAGATGTGGTAATAGTCTAACTTTGATTTATTCATTAGTTTAATTAAGCAAAATATTAATTTTGAACAAATTTAGGGACTTGGAAACTTCCAAAACTGTATACGATGTAAAGGGACATCAAGAAATTATCAATTGCATTGATGGGATCGGAGGATACTGTCCAGGAGCACCGGAATTGGCGACCGGAAGTCGTGACGGTAAGTTGGTAGACTAACCAGCAGTATTGTATTTATTAGGTAAACTGAAACCATTAACTGTATATAGGAGCTGTAAAGATTTGGGATATTCGTCAAAAGGGTAAACCAGTCACTTCAATTGAACCGTCCGAGGGCGAAGCGAAACGAGATTGCTGGGCAGTGACATTCGGTAATTCTTATGAAAAGATCAGCAAATACATAGCTGCATTCTCACTTAACATATAGTTCATCGATTTCTTGAATATTCAAATTATCAGGCAACTGCTTCAGTGACGAAGAACGAGTGATTTGTTCGGGTTATGATAACGGAGACGTGAAGCTCTTTGACTTACGTCAGATGAAATTAATTTGGGAGAAAAATTTGAAGAATGGTATTTGTGGACTTGAATTTGATCGGAAGGATATTCAAATGAACAAATTAGTCGTGGCGACGCTTGAGTCAAAATTTCATGTCTTTGACTGTCGAACCCTCCATCCGGAAAAGGGATATGCTTCGTTGTGTGAAAAGGTATAACCTGCATAAAAACAATGCATGCTCCTCATTAGTGTTTGATTATCGTGAAATACTACTGCATTGTTTACATTTACAGGCTCATAAATCAACAATTTGGCTTGGAAAGCATTTACCACAGAATCGGGATATCTTTATTACTGCTGGTGGAAACGGGGCATTGTCCTTGTGGAAATAGTAAGTTATTGCCAGCTTTGAATATTCGTAAACTTGCTATTGTTCGTATGCCAAATTATTTTGTTTTCTAGCCGATACCCGGATAAGCGCGTGAAGACGGATAGTGAGGGGGTTGATATGGGCGTGATTGGTCATCTTGACTTGTTGCAAAATGTGACGTTGTCCACCCAGCCTATTTCATCCTTTGACTGGTGTCCGGACAAAATTGGCCTCGGCATTGGAACCAGCTTCGACCAAACCGTCCGACTGATTATCGTTACTAAATTGAATCTCCAATGAAATTAATACATAGTTCTGTTGAATACAATACCTAGGTACTGTGAAATGATAAATACCCTATATGAATCTCATGTGGTTCGTGAATATAGTTTTTGCCTACCTGTTTGAATAAATAAACGATTACGATTACATATAATGCTCAGTGCTCATTCTTAACAGTTTGAAATTAAACACGCTGCTAGCATATAAATTTGAAATGATTTCGGAATTGGAATGGAAATGCATGCCTGTTTATTGTGTATCTTATTGCAAGGAAAAATTGAAACAGTTGAATATTGGGGACAAACATAAACACCGTACCTGTACCTACCGTGTACACGAAAAGTAAAAGCTGTGTCAATAATAAAACACTGATGCTTTCAAGAAACATATCAACTTACAAGAATCATATTCAACTTAAATATTGGCCCGTCTGCACAGCCGATGCCAATAACAGTCTACTTTAAATGCTTTTCAAAATTTATACCTTCTAAATTCTACCTTTACTACTATTATTGACTTTTATCGGGAACAAGATTGAATTTTGTATTATTCAATTAGTAGAGACTTGTGAATCGACTTTTACTAGATTTAGTTTATTTTTGAATTTGAGTTAAGAAAAGTTAGAATACTGTTAGAATATGAGCTGTTCTGATCGGCAATGGTAGGAAGACACGGCATCTCCATTTTACGCGTATCTGTATTTTGTTATATCTGCGGTGCATTTACACTTGCTTTCTACGTATTTATGGAATCAGAAACCTTTTTAAATACGCCTAAAAATCGTGAAACACTTATATTAATCAATGCGGCAGATGATAATGTCATAACCAACGTTAGTGGCGCGTTAAATAACCAACTTACTCTAGTAGGATACCCACGCCAAATTTGTGATTGCTCGAAACGCGAGCTTATGGTGTCAAAGGGGGAGCCGCTCTCTAATGGGTAAGGTGATCTGTGATCTCCGTGTAAAATTAATTTACTCTATCAACCAGATATATCATTAATTTCACATGATTTAGCAAAAAATCAATTTTTTGTTTTGTATCCGAATTTTAGATCAGTATCATTCTGCAGTAAAGAAGCCTCAGAATTCGGAAAAGCACAGAAAGTCATTTCGTTTTCTTTGTTCTTACCTGATGGAAATTCTATTTCTACGGTTTTTCAATCCAAAACGGACGTTGACCTTCTCCTCCAAGAAATTCGTTTTCTTTTCCCAGGATGGCTTATCCGTATTTACTCAAATGCTACATTAGAGAGAGGCAATGACGCTTGCAATTTCGTCTGCAAGGAAGACTTGATCTTTTGGTGTGATATTACGGATATACCAGGAAAAGGTATTGCCACTGCCATACGCCATTAATTTAAATGAAATACTTAACCAGAATTCTTTCAGGGGACATGACCAAATTAAATCCACGTTCTTGGAGATTTCTTGTAATGGATGACCCCTCCGTGGACATCTTTCTGAGTCGTGATTTGGACAGTCAATTCACACTGCGGGAGAGAGTGGCTGTGGCGGAATGGGAGGCTTCAAAACTGCCGTTTCACGGTATGAGAGATCATCCTAAACCATAGTGTCGCCATGTTGGGCGGAATGTGGGGAGCAAAGAACTATTGGCTTCCACCCGGCCACCGCAAACACATCGCGAAAATGTTAATTGCTGTAAGAAATACATAAAACGCAGGATTTGAAACATTTGATGATAGTGCAGTATTATGAGTATAATTTTTATTGTATTTGCAGTCCGCCCAAATTACACAGGACAAGGGCTGGGACCAAGCTACTGTTATACGATACATATATTTACCGTACCATGCTCGTTTAGTTTTGGTCCATGACAGCTATTTCTGTGGGAGATATCCTGAGTTCAAAACCCTCCCATTTTCAATACAGAGAAATGGAGGGGAAATGATTGGATTGAGGAATTTAGGAAATGCTTCAACAGTCTCAGTTTGTCCTGTCAAATGTCGACCAGTACATGGTAAGGATTGGGAACGCTGCTAGCGGCTTCCCCGAAATCGGTGCTAAGTAATCGAAGCATTTAACAAATGACTGTAATTAAACAGCAGTAACATGATCCGAGTAACATTCTAATATATTTTTTACAATATTATTTTTTATTCTATTCATCAATTCATCACCAAAAATTTAGCGATACTGCACTGGTATAAGAGCCTTTGCTCAGCTCTATTTCATTAGTAAATGTACAGATTCTGTAGGGAATTCCCTACCAAGAATCTGATTATAAAGGCTTTGCTCGCCGACACTAAATCAATGCACAGTAGAAAATACAAATATATAAATAATAAAGTCATGAGGCAACGTAACAACCATTCTGTATAACGCATATATACTCAACAAGATAATACAATGAATTTTACAGAATAGCGCTGGTTTTCATAAGTGTAAGTAATAATTGTCGGTGTACAAAAACGGGTATTAGGTATTATAGAGTGAGATGTTTGGAGTTTCCATTCAACTTGATGTTAAATTTGGCATAATGCTGAGAATTTCTTGAATGTTTTTAATGTACGGCACTGGTGAACATCACTGATTTGTATTGAATATTTAGTTAATTTTCTGGTTAATGAGTTCATCACAGAGTCCATTTAATTTTGTGACCTCTCGAGTCTTCTGCTCGACGTCATGGGTCAAGGTATCCACACGCATCTCAGCTTTCCGCAGTTGAGCCTTGAGACGAACCACATCGTTTTCCAATTCCTTCTGCTTGGCCTCAAACTCACCATGCATTCTAGGATTAACAAATGCTTTGTTAGTTTAAAACTTATTTTCTCAGAATAACATAAGCGGACGCGAGTTTAAGTAAATATAACAAACTGGTCTACTCCGGCACAATAGTGAAAACATGCGTCACCGTAATTTTTCGACTTAATCTATAGTTTTATTCTATAATAAGTTGTTCATCGACAGTGAAGACGTCAATGTTAATAGGCGAAAGAATATAAAGGGCGAATTTGCCGGAGAAACTTACACTTCCAAATGTGATTTACACTTTTCCTTCAGTTCTTCGATGTAAGCCTTCTGGTTTGCTATTGTCTCCGTCATAGAAGCATCTCTCTCTTTCATCATTTCTTCATTCTTACGGAAATTCTCGCATATACCTTTGAGACGCTCATACTTTCTACAAGTTCAACAAATAACTTATAAATATGGAAAACACTGAAGAAGCATCATTTTGAATTCTGTCTGGAGTTACCTGTGAACGCCAGAGAATGCGTTTTCAACATTTCCCAAATCTTCCAGTGCCTGATCTCGCTCCTTGACATGTTCAAGCTTCTCACGATCAGACTCTTTCAGTCGAAGGGCCATATCATCCATTTGTTCAATGTATGACGCCATAGTGAGTTCGTATTCTGCAAGCACGCGACTGTCAATCGAAAAGAAGAATATTACATTTTCGGTCACATAACGACCCAACCAGGAATCACAGTTACTGCTACTTCGGTCACAAGCTTTTCAGCATTATGTGGAGTACGACACGATATGTACAGTAGAGTCAATGAATTCTCCTTTAAAGTCCAATTGACTTACATAAGTCCTTCATCGGCTTCACTGGTAGGACAACCCCCTTTTGTGGTTCTGGGTTGGTCTTTCTCTTTTTGAGCGAGATTGGCGTTGGCTAATTCGGCTTCAAGTTCCTTGATTTTGCTGTCTTTCTCAGCCAGACGAGCTTGATGTTCCAATGCTTGTTCAGCGAGGGCTTGTTGGATCTGTCACAATAAAATGCCAATCTTTTATTAGAACTCTTACAGTCAATAAATCATGTTTTAAAATGTATAAAATTAGAAATACCATTGATTCAACGGAAGTTCCATTCATCTCAACACAAGTGGACGAGAGGGATGGGGACATAGCGTCGTCACCCTGACCTTCTGGAAAGTCCACTCCAGCGTCAGTGGAGTCCGAGCTGGGAGCACGCCGTAAACTCGGACCTTTCTTCTATAGATTATTATTAAAATTACATTAGAAACTTGGAATGTAATGTCGTGTGTAAGTAACACACAAAACAAAGTGAAAGTTTTCTATTGTGACAAATAACTTCATTCACTAACATCTCTGTACGCCCCTGGAGGAGTAAAGAACGGGGCTTCAGTGTAGCTAGCTCGTCGGAATTCTTCCTCCGTGTCCGTGCTCGTAATTATGGCTGCATTATTAGTCCAAAGCTCCGAGTGTCCAGAATCAGGATCAGCTTCATTATCCAAAAATCCAGCGCTACTCGGTTTTCTTTAAAAATTCAAAAAATCAAAAAACAATATTAATTATTAGTATGTTAACATTTAAAGCTTCGCGTCTAAGTCTGTCCTAAACTTGAACAAAAGTATAATGATAGGCATTCATTGTAATGGAATATTTACGAACGCAGTAAACGCTGTTTGACCCATTATGTCAGAATTATATCCGTCCAGTTCCACTATAATTGCTCGAAGTTTTTCCACCGGAAAGTTAATACCGAATACTGAGCTCTGGATCAGTGAAGCTTTGCGTTTATTCTAAATCAGCAGTAAAAATTCGATGCAATTCTCTTATTCAGTTTTTCCAGCTAATCAGATACAGCCACAGAATAAGACATAATGACTTTTGGCAAACGCTACCCAGGCAAATTCTTAACGGCAATGGCCTATTTCGTATAGTTCTACAACACTATACATTGTTTTCAGTAAGATGTGTGCCCACTGCGTCTTATTACTGTGCCACATGATTCAGAAAGCCAGGCTGTAACCCTGAGGTGATTACATAATCAGAACAGAAGCCAGGAATAGAAACAGCAGCACGAAGCCTTACGGATTCAATTACGCCCTGTCTTGAAACATCCGCAGAATAAGTTTTGGTTAATTCGAGTAAGCTCAAAAATGAAACGAATCGTGCGGGTACCTTTAGTTGTTGTAGCAGAACTCGCAATTTGTGTGCTAATCAACTAGTGCTAGCCTACTTAATTTCAGATTTAACTTTTCGCCAAAATCCGGTTATGATTAACTGAGGAGAGGAGAACCATATGCGTGCCCGGGAATAATAAGCTGGCGTGATTGAATTGTTATTGCCAGATGAGTGTACTGGTGACTGGTGTGCTTACTCAATACTCAAATGCAACTAAGGACGTGTTCGTAAATATGGACAGGCACTGAAACGATACTCATAGTCGATAGTTTGGGTTTGGTATATACATTATTTTATTATACTCTATGCAGTAACGTGGCAGATCTTGAGCTGATCTCACGCAAATGCACAATTGAATATGCCTGCAGTTTGATAATAAAAAACTTGCCCGCGGCCAAAGCATTATTTACACAAACAAATCTGACATTTACGTCCATGCCATGTGGGCTGTGGGCTTACTATCTCGCAATGCATTGTGAAAATGAAAGGTTAAAATACTCTGATCTTGAGTTTTATATAGTTTGTCATTGCTTTCCATTTTCCCAAATACCAAAACCGGAAATAGGTGTAGGCTACTAACACTAAACCAGTCAATTTATGGCAGCTTCGCGTCGGTAGTCGGTAGCGGTTGGTATGTAGCTCTCAAACGAATGTAGCTGTATAAGTAACTGGCAATCACTATATCTGACCAGCTTTAAATTCAGAAGCTTTTAGGCGGTACCTATATTTAAATTTTATAAAACAGTAAAAGCATAGAAACTTATAACCTAACTTAGCCGGTTCAAACTTAAAGATTATGCGTTTTATGCATATTTTCATGTTTTTAAATTTCGTTGAAATGACAATGATCTTCATAATTAATAATTCAAGAACTAGAAAATACAAATAAGTAATAAGAAATAAAAAAACAAAAAAACTAACCCAGGAGTAGCTTGCAGAAGCAAATCAATGTTATTGGTGAACGGCTCCAACGAAGACATGATTCAAAGCTTTGAACAACTCACTGATACAATCAGTACTATACTGTCACTGTCAACTGTTAGTTATTTGCAGATAAATGTGGGTTAGGGACGTCCAAGCGGCGTTATAGATATTTTGTTGTATGTGTGCTTTTGCTTTATGCATTTACTCTACGAACTGACTAAACGAATATTTCCTGTTTATTAATTGGCATAAATTACGGGAGCATGCCGGCTGTCGGTCTCAGCGTCAGCGTCCAATCTTTACAGGCAGAAAAAAATCAGATGAATAATACCTACCAATCAGAAACTCGCCGGATATTGGGATTCCACTCACTGATATTTTTATTTTGAAGTTAATCAGATATAGATACCATTTAAATGATTAGGTAGTCGCGAAAATTGGGAAAATTTTATTGTCTTATTAGATAAGCCAGATGATTTTGTTTGTTTCCGATTACGACAAAAGATAAATACAATTAGGAGGATATTGCGCATTGGGATTTAGCTTTGCATTACCACGTTATCATTATCAGGCATCCAACCGGAGCGGAGGCGAGCGTAAGCGCTACTGATTACTCCTAAAAGTGATGACATTCTTAGTCTTTACGGTTAGATGCTTTTAGTCATTGTTATTACTAATGTTATTTGTTATCTGGATATTCCTATGGACTAGAATCATAGCAATAGCATGTAAGGAATTAAATCCTGCCCATTTCTAAAACGATTTAATAAACAAGCTTGACGTTTTTCAGTAATTTTTTCAAATCTTTTAGATATATCTGGATATTCCTATGGACTAGAATCATAGCAATAGCATGTAAGGAATTAAATCCTGCCCATTTCTAAAACGATTTAATAAACAAGCTTGACGTTTTTCAGTAATTGTTTAAAATCTTTTAGATATACAGGATGTTCGGCTTAAGTAAACTAAAATCATGCCCACGATTTAACATTTAACGTTAGGTAACCATAATTCCACACTTACAAGTTCAACCTTAAAAAGATTTTTAAATTGCTCAAAGTCAAAAGTCACAAGTTTTAATTCGAGGTAAGTGCCTGAAACTTATACCCAGCACGGACAGTTGTTGTATGGTTGTTAACCTAATAAAGGCATTTTCAATACATATTAATTTTAATATAATAACTTGCATTTGTAATTAAAAATACAATTCCTCGCAATGTTCAATGTCAAATAGTATGCAACACATCCAACATACAACATACATCACATAGCACATATCATACAGAACGTTGAACGTGTCATGTCATGTCACATGGACATGGCACATGACATGCCCTAGACTACGTGGTCTGTCCCTGCACACGTTGTGATACAGGGTGTTTTACTCCACACAAGGCATGGAGGGAAACAGCTTAGGCTAGGCATGCAGCATGCCCATGTCAATCATCAATGTAAATGTAACATGTACACTATCGGCTAAAAGTTGACAACGCAGGTCACAGGTCGCGGGTCGGTGTTTAGGCGTCACCCGACAACCACAATCAAATGTGACATGTCACTAAAAACCACAGTTGACAGTGACAGTATAGTGCGGGCAGCGGGTACGGGCAACGGACAGTTGGTTGTGTATCACTGAATATCGGTTAAATTTTGTGTCCAGTTACCGGTGGTGTCCGGTTTCGCTGTTTTACCTTACAAATCCCTGTTTGTGCACTGACAAGTGACGATACCTCGTCCACCAGCCAAGTTGCAGACGCCGCGCCCGAACACAGGAAAACTCTCAACGATAGACTAATTTACGAAATCCGGAATCCGGAAAACCACATTTGACACACTCAATCCGAAATTTCTCAGAAAGACAAAAGAAAAAACTCCGAACGCAATTTAAATTTTGGGCGCGCTTCTATCCCAGTGGCAATTGAAGTTTAGAATTTAGAACAAGCTAATCAGACTTTTGAACGCTTTTGCTAAGAAGTCAACGGAAAATGAAAGTGGACAGCTTATCCTCATTTCCCGCTCTCCAGCCCAAGCCATGCATCATTTATCAACAATATTATTACAACAATTTGCAATAAATATACCTAACAAAAATGCCTAGAAGCTGAAGCTTGTAAGCCATGAAAATCTCATTGGAAGCTATGTTATAACAAAGTTGATAAATAGCGATAAATTAATTGCTGAATAACAGCTACTAATGGTGATCTCTTGAAACTACTACATAAAGTTTGCTAATTGCCGTGAATTTTATATTCCCAGTTTTTGGACGGATGGAATACTCAATATATTGTTACTTGGTAACTTATGTATATCATAGTTAGTCTGCATTGGAGATTGAGATTGGAGCAGAGCAATCGATAAAATCATTTGATTACATTTTTCATTGGCCGTCAAACTTAAATTCGTTCTAACAAAAAACGCAAAACTAGTCGAAAATTCGCAGGTATTGCACAGGTTTTTATCGCTCTGCCCTGAAAAAATTCTAACTCTAGGAAGAACTACAAATAAATAAAATAATTTGTAAGTCTTGTGATATTTAATATAATTAATTATCGTCAGAAACGATTATTCAGGAATCGCTTTATTAGACAGTGGCGTCGAAAGATGAAGTCTAACGCCAAATATTGAAACGAAAGGACAAGCTAAGCTCTGAATTTAACATACATTGGGTTTCTAAAAGTAAGGTTAGGTTAGTTATAATAGTAAGACAGAACCTAACCTAACTTCTCATAACTTAACCTTAACCTTCCTCTTTGGAAACTTATTTAATTCAGTTATACAGCTCTAAAGATCGGGTATATCACACACTAAATCAATACCCTGTCTACCATAATATAGGTATTAGGTAAATCCACTTCAGGCTCATCCAACGTTAAAAGAAAACCCTTAAATCATTAGTGTAATTTTATATAGACGGGCACATGATGTGATACAAATCTAATATGTCAAGTGTCAACCCACCATCATCGATTTCACCTTGTTATTCATAGACGTTTCTTAAAATGTAAGGAGATTCTTACTTTTACAGCTCCGACGAAATCGAACTGTTCAGCTTGCATTTGCGTTGCGACGTGATTTTTTGCACAAATTGAATTCACGTTTCAGAGCTTTCCAGTCTGCAATATTGTAGTATTATCCTAAGCTTAAGGTCACATCAGATGATTCATGTATACTTAAGTGAATAAAATTGAAAATTATAACAGTATGACCAGGCTTTTGCCTTAACGTGAACCAACTGTACAATGTTCTGATCTGTAAACGTGTTTGGACTTTAAACAAAACAATCCCAATTATTTGCAAAGAGGGGTTCAAAGTCAGGATCAGGAGAACCACTTTTATTAGTGTAGGTGTTTCAATTTTCAATTGTAATAATAGAATGACTAATAATCTACTTTTGTGTCGGTATACTTCAGCAATTTCTTTATAAAGACACGCTTGCGTAATTTTTGAACTCGCCGTGCTTCATTCAGATTCACAAGGGAACAACCCTATTTTTTGCTTAGTTATCGATTTTTGATGAGCTCTCGCTTGCTATCCGTATTTCCGGGAGTCGTAAAGTAGTATACTTTACCGGAAGCTGCGCCCTGAGATTAAAGCTACCACTTATGGCAATGACACTGATGCAAGTGATAAGTGATAATGGACATATGGATTCTTTAATCGAAAATTAACGACATATTTTTGTGTAACGAGCTAAGCATTCGTGGGGAAATGATTCCAAAAATTCACGAAATAGCTGTTGACAAATGGGTTTGCATTTTGCACTTATTAGTTCGGATTTTATTTCATTTTTTTTTTTTAAAAAATAACTAATTATGTGATTTATTTAGAAATAGCTGCGTAAAACAGACGGGTACCAGTAACACAGTGATTTTCTTCAAAAGCATCAAAATAACGTCAGGTCAAAATAAACGTGTTTGGTACATTAAAATATGCAATGCATAATGCATACATATGGGGATGGATATATGTAGGAATGCCAAAAATTTGAGCCAATTACTTGAAAGACTTGTTTAATTAGTTGTGTCGACAAATTTAATTAAATAAAATCCAAACTGACTAATTAGTGGTTATCTTCATACCAACATTGCTTATACGACGTAATTATATTCCCGGGTTTCGGTGATTATACTGTGTAAATTGTACAGAATGGCAGTATAAACCTCAGTCGTCTGCTACCAACATAACACGGTTCAAGGGAGTTATGTTGTCGACAATTTGCAAGCAAACATACGGAAGTCACAGATAAAGTTACAATAATTCTAATCAAATTCAAAAGTTTAAAAATGGCGAGATCATTATATTATTACGTTGTTCGTGGGTTTCTTCAAATATTTGTTTCAACATTTGGAATAATTTGTAACAGTATTAGTGCAGTTGTTCTAACGCAGCCTCAAATGCGTACTTCTGTAAATGTAATTTTGTTGTGTCTTGCTCTGGCGGACAATATTTACCTGTTGACTCGTGTGCTGTTACATGGCTATGTGGCATGTCTTCAGTTCTTTGATTTGGGCTACAATTACGATAACTACTATCTTCCATTTATTTATCCGCCTGCAATATTCTGGAATCGATTCGGTAAATCAA
>VNWX01000874.1:0-17880 GCA_009869905.1 Ceratophysella communis
GAGAAATGTAAATCTCCTCCTCGGCCAAAGTTTCTCTGTTCCGACTTTCTTTTAACTTTGTTTATTAGGACAGAGCTCTGGCGAAGTCTGGGCCAATTGGATATGAATACCCACTACGCACAACTGCCTCCACTTTCCCCCAAGCGCCGCTCCTTAATAAAGAGCCAAGAGATATTCATATCTTTCAATTTAACTTTTCCTACACAAATTATTCCTCATTTCACTTTGCTCCGCTTCAGGACCAGAATTAATTGTTGGAAAGTCTGGAGTCGAAATAAATACGAAACACTACGCTCCTCCCAGCCCCTGCTACGTACTCTTCTGCTGCTTGAGATACAGTTAGCCTTTCCTTGAGCGAGAAATAAGCGATAGCAAGGATTCCAACTCGTTTGCAGTTGATGCTCTGGAATAAAGCAGCTCTCAGCGTGGCTAATATCCCTGCTTTCACTCCTTCCAGACGGCTGGCTAATAATTTATGAGCATATAAACTCTCGCCTGCTTTTAATTAAGTCTGGAAATCATAAGCAAGGCCAGGCACCCCATCTATTACTCGCCGCTTATCTCTCACGCTTCGAAGAAAAGAAGCCTCTTAGCCAAAACGCCTTTTACGGCTTAAGCCATTCAAGCTGCGTATAGCCTTTATGAGCGTCTTTGTGTGGACAAGACGTTGAACTTTAGCATTCTGTATCGAAACAGGTCAGTTGTCACTTTGGCGGAGCGGCGTCGTTTGCTCTGGTTTAATCTTATAGTGCGCAATTTGCACTGAAGTTAAGATTTGGAGTTTGAATGGAGGATTACATGAATTAAAGAGTGAACGAGCTTGTGTGGATGCAAGTTTAATAAGTTGTGCTCTGATGTTGATGTTGATGTGAGGAGAGTGTGTCTATGGTGAATCTGAGTGGGCGATGTGCTGCCCAGTTACAGGAGGCTTCCTGGTTCTGGAGCAGAGCAGAGGAAGTGCTGGATTGAAATGGAGAGTGAGAAAGAGAGCTGCGCTTGAGACTTGGCACAGCTCTGAGCTCTGCAGCAGCAAGTCCTTCTGGAAGGCGAGCGAGCGAGTGAGAGCCGCTTCTTTTTTCTCCAGATTGCCTTTGGCTCTCGAGTTTCTGTTGAACTTTAGTGTTGTTTCGGAAGGAGATCTGAAGACTCCTGGGTCTCGTCCTCTCTCTTCTTCTTCTTGTCTCGACTCAGATAACCCTTTCAAGCCCCTTCTGCTCTCTTCAATGCAGATAACCTGCTCAGGCGGAAAAAGAGAATACTCCGCTAATTACTTATCAAGTTACCAGTGAGGACAAAAGACACGCAAATGCCTACCAGCCTCCTTCCAATTCCAATTCTCGCTCAGTTCCCAACTCTGAATCCCAACAACAACGCACGAGTCACGTGAGCGGTGAAAGTTGCTCATAATTCTTTCCTCAAACTGTGCTCAGATCTTGGCCGAGTGAAAGCGGCGTATAGAAATTGCAAAATAATTTAGTTCCGTTACAAGTAAGAATGGGTCTAATGAGGTTTCGTAGAAGCTCGCTGCTTCTCGTTCTGATTCTGGGATCTTTTGGCTCTTTGAGCGACGTCCAAGCCTTGGCTGACCCTTACTCCGTAATACGCCCTACAGCCATGCTGTCCGTGGATCAAGTGGACGTCAGGCCCCTCGGAGGTACGTTGTCTCGTCTCTATGATGGCACTCAGGGTTTAGTCCTTCAGGCTTATCATTGCATGGCAGAGAGAAGAACGTCTGTGTATCATTTATCACACTCATTATAGATTTGTTCTACACGTCATTATGCTTAGAGACTTGCGGTAAGCCTGAGTCGTGTTCTTCACGCCGCGCACAACAACGCGAGAAAGTGAGGAGAGTCATTAGGAATCTTGGAAGAAAGCAGGGCGGGATTAGAGCAGAACTGACAGCGGATTAGCTCACCCAAAACTTCTTCTCAAATATTCTGTAGCAGGCAAGTGGGCAGCCTCGTTAGGCACGCCAGAAGCTCGTCACAACTTTTCCCGGGTTTCGCTGGAAAGTGGCATATTGTGTGGTCGGATAGAACAAAGCAAAGTTATGAAAAAAGAAGGCTTAATTGAGTGTCTTGTCTGGCATTTCGCAATCGGTTATCAATGCTAATGAAATATTCAGGAATCAGACCGAAACGCATCAATTAATTTCTGACTCATAAATGACAGAAGGGCCATTTGACGAAATGAGATGTGAAATAGAGTTTTGAATGAGGAATCGATCCGTTTGGGCGTCTGGAATTCTGGTGGCTGGATAAAAAAAGGGGCATTGTGTGCCATGAATTGTGTTGTTCATTGAAAGGCTATCACGATCATCTCTTCGCAGGTGTCGTTGAGTTGCTCCTTTGTGTATGGACTCTGCCTCAGGAGCGGGTGAGGGTGAAATGGATGTTTATTACCAGCCCGTCTGTCTCTTTGGCTGCTGCAGGACGGAGAGACGTGAGTGAGGACTGTTTGAAGATTTGCTTGAGTGCTCCTATGAGAAACTTGAATGAGCTCAAGTCGGAGCATCTGTGTTTTATTGGATCGCAGAAGCCATTAGCCACTTAAGCAGAAGAAAGCACAGACTTTCTCCGTCCGTTTTTTCCGCCTTTCTAATTCCTCAAACTTCTCTGAACAGCGTTACGGTTATTGAGATCCCAAGTCTTGACTGCTCCGTTCCTCTGGCTGATGTGTACACTGAGGTTAAGACAATATTTCCTCTGCCGTCACGTCATAATATTGTGATAGCTCCTCTTTGACGGAAGCTAGATGCAACAAAAATACTTCTTTTAATCGATTCTGAGTTTAAAGCGTAGTTGAGGCAATGAATGGTTTGTGGGTCAGAGCTCATGACCTGAACTGGACTCTGCCTTGTCTCTCTGCGCACTTGATCAGCTGTGCTCTGAATGTTGTCTTTTAATCGGACTGCTTCAGCTAGGAAACTGGGTTATGTCTTATCTTTGGTTGAGGAAGCCAGACGCTGGCCATGGACGTCTGAACTCGGCTCTCACTTTCACTGAATGGAGATTAAGCTCTGTAATAGACAGATCGGAATTGGAATTAAGGGAGCGGGGTGGAGAGCTTTGATTACACAAGCCAGATCCTCAAATCTCCATCTCTCTCTCTTCAAAGACTCATTGACACGGAAACTGAATTACAAATTAGACAAAGTGCCGTCCTCGTCGTTCTTCTGTCTTTTCGCGTATGGCTTATCCTCTCGCTTTCCCCGTTGAAACGGAAAAGGCTGTTGATGATCTGCTCAAAGCGCTTGTTTCAGAGCTCTGCTGATTGGATTAAGAGCAGAGAATATTGAGTTTCCGTTCAGTGGACTGAATATGCTTGCTTTCAAGGCAGAGAGACTCTTTCCGCCGAGTTTACAGGCGGCAGGCCTTTGAGACTCTGGATGAAAGCGTAGTAGTGAATACGTCCTGGAACTGCTTCCACTCTCATTGTCCATTTACAGAGATTGGAATTATTTCTGCTGTTTCAATTTTCTCAGAGAAAGAGATTCCCAAATTCTTTCATGATGTCTAATGGGGGATCCCACTTTAGTTTTTTTCTTCAGAAGAGATGAATCTGGGTCTCAAGTGTTTAAGCTGAGCTCTGGATTTGCTAGATTCCAATTACGATAAGGAATATGAGGCTGAGGTGCCTATCAAAAATTGAGTGGGGTTCGGAAGTGTGGAATAAGTCCCTGAGTCGAGGCGTGTGCAATAACTGTTACGCTTTCCGCTTCGTTGGACTTTCTCCTGGCAGACAGGACGGAGAGACAGCGGAACTTTGTGGCTCGAGTTTGGAGACTGAGTTTGCATAAGGACGATTGGCTAGATCTCATCAATATCAAGTAGATTGGAGGAGGAAATTGAACGAGGAACTTATGGTTACGGCAAAGGCATTAGAGACTGCAGGCAGGCAGGCCAATCTGTGGAGACGGGCGACCTAGTTTGGACAGATTGGGCAATGGGCCGGGAAGCGATTCGTAGTCTGTTTACGTGTAGTCCTTTAGCTAGGGGCCATGAATAAAGTTGTTTTTGACTTAATGGGCATATTATCAAGTCTTTTCATGTTTGGTCTTGGTCCGTCCCTGCAGGCTCTCTGAAGTGCTCAGATTCCGACTCGGAGTTCCAGTGTGTCAACGAGCAGAACTGTATTCCTGCCCGCTGGAGATGTGATGGAGAGAAGGTAAGAGCCACTCAAACTTTCTCCGCATGAGATGATCAGCAAAATATTTGCACGCTTATTTTCTGTGTTGAAGGACTGCAGCGACGGCTCGGACGAGGACCCCGTAATGTGCAGTAAGTCTCGTCTTCTTCTCCTGTCATTTAGCTCTCAGTCCGAAGCAGGCGGCTCTGAATGGTGAATAATGATCCTGGAGACTCACCAGAGAAAGCACGGCCTTTTTTCTCTCTTCTGATATCTCTGGAAATGATCTCAAATTATATTGCCTCTTCCAGCCCGCCGTCGAGCTCCGTCCCAATCCCCCAAGAACCACCAACTTTCTCCAGAGCGCCTCTTCTCTCGCTATGTCGTAGTCCCTGACACCCAGTTGACCCATTTACTTGATTAATGAAGGCTCAGACTAGACCCCGGCTAGGCTCAATATTTCATCATAGCAATAACGAAAGGACGGCGTGGATGGAATTGAGAAAATTTGTACAATGTCTTCCACAGCTGTCTTTTCAACGGCTCAGATCTATGTCCACGCATAAATTCTAAAAGAAAAAGGGATTTCAGACGAAGAGGAACATGTAGCCTTGCTTCAGCCTTGCACCAGTTTATCCGCGCTCCGTCTCTCTCGACTACACTAAAAGTTTGGACTGTAATTATATAATTAAAGTAATTGACTTTCGGTTTTTGGTTCCTTGTTCCAAGGCTGATGTGAAGCGCGTCTCTGTAGATACACAGCACAAATTAATTCGCCTACTGATCCCGAGTCCAAATGAATTAGCTCAAATTAATTACGTTTCGTATATTTCACTATAAATTAAATTCTACACATCGCTCCTTTCTCCGGCTCAGAGTTTGCTTTGCGGTGAAAGCCAGAGGCAGCGGAACTTATTCGAACTTTGAAACTCAGCGCTGTAGCTGTAGTTCATCATGCAAAAGTAGAACTTTTACTAGATTATGAGCGTATTTAATTTTGGAACACTCATTTTTGAAGTGACTGAGCCCCGCAATTGCACAGAGCGTGATTTTCCATGTTCAAGATTCCTCTGCATCCCCAAGTCTTGGGTATGCGACGCAAGGGAAGACTGTCCCGATGGCATTGACGAGGAAAACTGTCGTTGTAAGTTTGAGTTTTGACCAAGACCAAGGTGATGAGGAAGCAACTCAGGAGCCAATTTTTAGTAAATGCGACTTTAAAGTAAAATCAGAGCTATAAATATTTATGTACTTCGCTCAAAGTATTAGTTTTCCTCTTGAACTCCAAAAACGCGCTCATGGTTGAAGCTGGTAATTAATGATGTGGTGGGCGGAAGAAAAGCTTGCTAGAAAATAATTTCGGGGGATTGGTAATAGGATTACGGATTCGTTAGTAAGTCACCCTTGCATGAAATCTTAATCTAAAGAAGCTAATTAAGCTTACTCCGGGTGGTATGGCTTGAACTTAAGCTACTTTAATACTGTCGTAACGGAAAACGGGCTGGGGTGACCTTGGTAGCTAATAAGGGCTGCATTCGTGTGCCTCAGAAATGTATGAAGAAGGATACACACACTGATTGGAGAAAGTTGTGTAATGGTGAAAGTTGAGTGTCAACAAAGGAACGAAGTCGGTTGGAAGATCATTTCACCAGAAGCCGGAGCCGCCGCGGAAGTGAACCTCCGGTTCTAGTTGCTTGGGTGTATGGCTAATGAGGACTTCCTGCTTTCTTTTAGGTAATTTCACTTGTACCATCGACCAGTTCACGTGCTTCGAAGGAACGAGCAAGAAGTGTTTACCCCTCTCCTGGGTCTGTGACGGGGTCAACGATTGTGTTTCCGGGGCGGACGAGAAACTCTGCAGTAAGCGAATTCAGCACCTACCACGCTGACGAGCCGTGGGAGCATAATTATGTGCTTTAGATGCTTCGTTTTTTCTTTGCATGCTATTATTTATGGCCTCAATTCTAATCTTTATGTCTGTAGCTGATCGTGAGAGTAATGCTTTAATTATGCTGCCTCCTGCTCGGCAGCCGTTCTTCTGAGACCCATTTCGGTTAATTCAAGAACTTCGTTCTCCTTGGCCTGAAATATTGTATGCATGAAAAGAATGAACTAAAGACCCTCCAGGGACTCTGATGACGAGAGTTTTTATTCCTTGTCTTATCTTCCACTCGGCCTTGCTCATGCTTATAATATCTCCTTTCTCCAGTCTCCACCACTCTCTAATGTGATTTCCTAAGAATCTAGGGTCTCTGCTTTGTGCTGTGGTCTCGGCGTTTGTTGTTTGTTTCGTGAGAGTGACAGCCCAACGGCTGCAATTAATTTGTGGTTATGGAGAAAGCTTGTTTTTGGAGTATTCCGAATTAGTCCGGACCTTTCACGCCTTTTCATCTTCCCACAACTGCGGAGAAGACCTCAATTCTTTTGCAAATTATTCTTGTCCTTAGTCGAACACTCCTGTTTTGTTTCTCTATATAGCATTTGGCCCTACCTAGTTGTTTTCTATCGTTCAATGTTCATGGCTTTGTGCTCCTAGCCTAATCTCGTTTACTGAATTCCACAGACTCGACCTGCACCTCCAATGAGCACACCTGCAAAAATGGAAAGTGTATTGTGGCCAGCTGGGTCTGTGATGGAAATAACGATGTAATTATTTCAAATTATCCAATCGCAGAAGCTTTCAGGCGTCTCATACGAACATTCATTGTATCTTGATTAGTGCGGAGACAATTCCGAAGAAGAGAACTGTCCAGAGAAGACGTGCACGGCTGGGAAGGACTTTCTATGTCACAAGGACGGCTCTTGCATCCTTTCGTCTTGGAGATGCGATGGGGAGTCGGACTGCAAAGGCGGCGAAGATGAGGAGGCAAGGGCATTGTTATCTTTACTGTGTTTAAGTACCCCTGTAGCTGACCTCAGAGTAATCATACATTTATTTGTGGGAACTGTAGAACTGCACGAGCACCACGAGTCCCATTTCCTCCAGATGTGGCAAACAAGAGTTCGAGTGTGCGGATCGTCTCACATGTATTCACAAGTCCTGGTGAGTCTCTGTCTTTGTCCAGAACTTTGTTGTTCTGTGGCCTATCATTTTGTTATCCCTCTGAAGCGTGCTTGGTGACAATAGAAGTTTAGCTTCCGTGAAATATTGCTCATACTGTGCAGGTTCCCAGCGGAGAAAGTCGGCGGATATGTGGCATTATAATTAGAAGTGAAACTAAAGCGGTAGTCTTGTGTCTCTCTCTCTCTCTCTGTTCCAGTTTCAGGGGCTTATCTCTGCGCTTTTCCCGGTGGTGGTTGTTTGTGTTTGGCTTAGGCGGTCTTTGCCGAGGATGAGTAGAGAATATGCCGAGGTCAAATGAAATAGACATGTCTTGAGGGCTCGGATTACTCTGGCAGGGCGAGGGAGTAGAGTTAGAAAACTCAAAAGTAAGTTGTGCAAGTGTAGTTGGGAAATGGTTGGACTGTCGAATTCGATTCCCGTCAAGAGCCAAGCACTGGTTTTCCCATAAAAGCCTCTTCATGTCCTACTTAGTTGTTATTCTCCAAGGATACGGAAATCTATTGTTCCGCTCTCCCTGAGTCCTCTCACAGAGAGATATGACTACAAACGCAGAGCCGAGCTAGAATTTTGAAAGCCCAACTTCTTTTCTTTCTTCCTCAAATTGTGGGATTGTATCATTGCTATAAAAAGGACTTGATACGTCACAGTCTTCTCAGTAATAGGATAAAGTTTCAAACTTTTCCAATTTCCTTCCTGTCTTGGGGTGCCATAAAAAGGTAATTTGGTTCTGGGATCCACAGAAAAAAAATATTTGAATCGATTTCCGCTTGCCCAACTTGATAAAAAATGTTGGTATTTTTATTTACCCGGAGAAAAGAGCATGGCAAAAAAGGGGAGCTCTATTCGGAAAAGTGTTTACGTGTAATTTGAACTGAAGTCTTAAGAGAGTTCTTGGACCCAGAAATCCATTGATCTTAATCAGAACTGAAGTGAAAGCAGGAGAAAGTACCCACATTTCACTTGAAAGTACTCTCGGCGTACAAAGAGAAGTTAGCGAGCACATACAAGAGCCACGCGTTCCCTTCATGATCTAATTTTTTGAATTTCAGGGTCTGTGATTCTGACGAGGACTGCCCTGCTGGAGATGACGAGAGAGGAAGATCAGGTACGTGCGCGAGTCTCTTCAGCCTTGTGTTTGTCATGCAATTAGAACTGACACGATTTCTGTGTTCTCTTTATTCTAAGCAGTGTCAGCATGTCGCGTGCAGATCCGACCAGTTCCAATGCCGAAATCTGGAATGTATTCCAGGACACTTGAAATGCTCTGGCACTCCAGAATGTTCCGACCATTCGGATGAGGAGGACTGCTGTAAGTCCCCGTTTTCCTCTCTCGATTTTCTCAGGCCAGATACAGTGGGCTGATACTACAAGATACATGAGGTCCCTTTCGAAGTGGCCGTATATCAATCATTGATTGAAGTGGGCTGGACAGAGAGTCCGTTAGAGTTATTTAGTACGTGTCATATTCATACTCCAGTTCACATAATATTTCACGCCTTCCGTTACACATTTCCAGCCCCCGCGTCGGAGCCGGCTGCTGCAGGCTCGGGCTGTAATCGCAAGACGGAGTTCCAGTGTCGCTCCGGTCTCTGCATTCCGCTGGAGAGTGTGTGCAATCAGAAGAACGACTGCGGGAACTGGGAAGATGAGCCGAAAGATAAATGCGGAGTGAATGAATGTCTGGTGAACAGAGGAGGATGCTCGGATCTCTGTGTGGACACTCCAGGGGGCTACTATTGCGACTGTAAATCCGGTTTCAAACTTGGAGAAAATGGAACTTGCGAAGGTAGGCTTCTGCTCTCCGTCTTGTTCGAGCCCCCAAGTCGCCTTGGGATTGGAATCTTTAATTAAGTCCGTCTTAATTCTACTCCTCCAGACATCAACGAGTGTGAAGTCCCTGGAACTTGCTCTCAAACTTGCACTAATGAGAAAGGGAGCTTTAAGTGTGAATGCTTGGAGGGCTACTTGAAAGATCCCAAGGACCACACTCGGTGTAAGGCGATTGAGGGCCACGCTTCGCTTCTCTTCGCACTGCGGCACAGCATTCGCAAAGTCTCTTTGGACCATCTCAAGGTTTGTTCCCACTCTGAGTCGACTGCTAAGTAAGGAGAGCTCTATAATACCATATTGCGACAAATCTTTTACCAGATGACGTTGATTGTGGAAAACACGAGGAGTGCTACAGCCTTGGATTACATGTTCCGAACCGGTATGATTTTTTGGACAGATGGACACGACGGGCGAATTTACAAGTGAGTTTTCGAAATTAGATTTTCCCGTCAGACTGTATAACTCCCTTCACACGAATCTCTTTTTCCAGGGCCCCCATCGACGAAGGAGATGCCAAGGCAGTGGTAATTGACAGCGGGGTTAAATCTTCGGACGGGCTGGCGATAGATTGGATCTACAATCACGTCTACTGGACGGACTCGGGCAAGAAAACCATTTCCGTGGCAGAGCTGGACGGGAAGATGAAGAAGGTCTTGGTATCTGATGGACTTGTAGAACCAAGATCAATTGCTGTCAATCCCTTGGACGGGTACGAGCCCATCTGCTCCTCTTGTCCAGCCGAGTTGAATTAATTGGCCTGGCCATTAATTTCACGTTCTCGCTTAATCTTGTAGGTGGATGTACTGGAGCGACTGGGGTGTGACGCCAGGTCGGATCGAACGAGCTGGAATGGACGGGTCCAGGAGAGAAACCCTCGTTAATACAAGTCTCAAATGGCCCAACGGTCTCACTTTGGATCTTGTCCATAATCGCTTATATTGGGTGGATGCCAAGATGAATTCTATCTCGTCCTGTAATTTTGATGGCTCGAAGCGTCGTTTGATTCTCCACTCCAAAGAAGCCTTGGCTCATCCCTTTTCCATTACCACGTTTGAGGATTATCTTTACTTCACGGACTGGCAGACAGAAGTAAGGCTCTGTTTCTCTTTTCCCGTCTACAATGCACAGCAAAGCCCCTGCGCCTTCCAACTGGCTTGAATACATGCTTCCAACTTCTAATAAGCTCCACGGCTTTCTTCTGCAAATCACTCAGGAATGAACTTTTAGGCTAATTATGTACTTTTCTATTTTTCCAGACAATCTTCAAAGCCAACAAGTTCACTGGGAAGGAGCTTACCGCCATCCTCCCTCCAAACACGGTAAGTCCCCCGAGGCTGTTAATGCTTTCCAATCCCGTCGGCTGATTACGAAGTACGGCTTCTTACATTACTGCTTTTCGGTTGGCTTAGGTGAAAAGCGTGATGTCGGTCCATGTCTACCATGCCTACCGCCAGCCAGATGGTGAAAATCATTGCACACCGTTGAATGGACGCTGCTCCCATCTTTGTCTCCCGGCTCCACGCATTGAAAATCAGCCTCCTATTTCTTGTGCTTGTCCAGAAGGCTTGGTCCTTTCTGAGGATGAACAAAACTGCTCTCCAGATAAAGGTGAGTACTTTCCTGAATCGGGCTCACGGACGCAAAAGCTGCTGAGTCAATATATTACGTGATGTTGTGAATAGTTCCTTCTAATGGTATTCGTTGCTTGTTCAACCGGAAATGCGATAGCGTTTCATCACAAAAAAAGACTAACGGGGTTGTTTTAATCTATGTGTACAGCTCACAGGAGTCATGGGACAAAGGTTCCCAAAGATGCACCAACTTCCAGGAATGAGAGCAGCAACAGTATTACCTTAGAGTTACCTGACTCATCAACACCTCATGACCGCTCCTCAGCCGAGCTGTCCAATGAAGTTCAAAGGATTATTCCTGCTGACTCAGGTGGACTTGTTATTTCCGGAACTTCGTCATACGATAAATGATAATTGAACGTAAAATGAATGCTGATCGCAATTATTCCATTCTGTGTCTTTTTAGGTGTGAATCAGCATGAACAGAATGAGAATTTCTCTCGAAGTGGGATTAGCGCCGGAGACAACGGGGCCGTTGTAATTATCATTGGCATTTTGGCCGCAATCCTCGTCATCATCGTAGTGGTAAGCAGATAAAGTCAATATCAAGCTGAGAGAAGTAGTGATGGTAATTCCTTTAAGCCCGTTTTCTCGTCTCATTTTAGGTCGGCCTCCTCATGTATAAGAATGTCTTTGCAAAAGAAGGTGATGGAATGAACTTTGATAATCCGGTCTACCGGAAAACAACGACGGATCATCATATTTCAATCGAGAAGAACCGAGGTTTCCATAAAACTTACCCAGCCACAATTTCAGAAGAGGTACGCTTTCCTGTTTTCTTGTTTCTAGTTCTACCCAGATAACCACTTCATCACGCGCACTGACACTAATTACTAACTCTTAATGCTTAACTCACGTCTTACACAATCAAACATGTACACACCCACAACCTACACCTACTTAAGATTAGTGTTCTTTACGCAAGCTCACACAATTGCCGAAACAATTATTAGAGTTACAAATTAGCTTTATACGAATCACGTAGAAACTTATCGAATTATGTGCTTGTATTTTTTCACTGCTCACTCACCATTGCACTTGAGTAGCATTTCGGATATTTTGACGCTGTGGTAAGTTCCCTGCTGCGTTGTTGCACTAGAAAATTAGCTTAATACAAATCACGTAGAAACTTATCGAATTATGTGCTTGTATTTTTTCACTGCTCACTCACCATTGCACTTGAGTAGCATTTCGGATATTTTGACGCTGTGGTAAGTTCCCTGCTGCGTTGGTGCACTAGAAAGAGGGTGGATTCGGGAATTATTGCATTGTGTCTAATTTCTCGTTCCGTTGCAGGCGCAGGAGCCTTTGACGAGCACGTTGGGAGTCAACGAGTACGTGTAAAACTAAGTCGGACTGATTTTGTGACTTGGAGCTAATCAAACCAAGAATCCCGGTCGAAAAATACTCGCTCTTCAATTACCAGAATTGATTCCTACTTCAGAGATATAAGTACATCTAGCATTCTGTAGGTGGAACACCAGCCCTGAGGCTAAAGTTACAGGTCTCATTTTTTAAAGTAAAGTTCTATTTAGTAGAATTAGATCAAATCAGATCTGCTCTCAGCTATGTTACAATTAGACTTGAGTTGGAGGTCGGGATTTCTTAACTCCAATTCCTGTCAAAACCAATTATTTTTGTGCTTGGGTTTTCTTTCTGTTTCTATAAATTAGGTCCTAGGGGAAAATTAGAGATATATTTTATGTAACTCTAAGTAAATCCTGTATTCAGGAAGAATCCACGAATCTCTAAACACTTTGCTCTGATAGGATCCTTACGATTGTGTTTAACTAGTTAAAAAGTTGCAAATACTATATTGTTATACCTCATTATAATACCAACTTGCAGCTTGTTTGTCTAGCTCGATGACGGGCTCCTACGGGCACTCGAACACCTCTTCACAATGATCCTGTTCCTATCATCTAGCTTCAATATTTTCTAATTAATAGAAGCTGATTTTGAACGATATTTGCCGGTGTAATAGGTTGTTCTCAGTCCTCTGGACTAACGGCTTTTAGTTGTGTTCAGTATATTATTTTGGTTTGTTAAATGTTTTTAATTTGCTCGAACTCTAGCTGTAGAATCCTCAGTCACAAAGTATGTGTAGAAGTATATTACTGAAATGTAGTAAGTACTTAGGGAAGTCGTATATTTTAGTTGATTTGCATTTAAGTAATGTTACAACGTACTCCAATTTGTTCCTCTCTCGAAGAAATGGACGTGTGGACAGACGACGACCCACGACCATTCCTGTTACCTTGTAGTGTTCTGTGAACATGACTTCAGTTCTTGTACCAACTCAATATTATCTAGAGCAACTTCCTACTGTAAGCTCAAGCAAGTATATTTCAGAAAAAAAAATTTTTTTAGTTTACTGGAGGATTCACTACTTTTAGGCACTAACTTAAATACGTCCAAGAAGAAGAACATTAGATTACTCAGCATGAAATACTTCGTTTCATTGAAGAAAGCCAACAGGAGGGTTTACAGATGCATGTTGAGTCCATTCCATCCATATTCCTAAAAAGAAACTACATATATTTGTGACTCCGTCGATCACCTTCCTCCTCGGACTTGAGCCCAATTTATTATTCCTCTTTCTCAATCAAACCGCTACTTTTGATGACACAAGAAATGTTTTCGTAATAGAAAATAGAAACGCTGCTGTTCAGCTTGTAAACTTCATACCAGTCAGCTCTCATGGCCAAAAAAGTAGTAGGTAAAATAGTAAAATAAGAAAAATAAGAGAATTACTTGTTACAGCACACGGCTAGTTCCTATTTTTAGTTTCTATTGGCTTGACCTTGTGCCCTTTGAACAGAGACATAAATTATGAATTGCTTTTGCTTGTATGAATTTAAAAATATTCTAAAGCTAAATTATGTCAAACTTTGACGGGTTTTTCACTCTAATTGAAATGAATATCTGGCTAGATGACGCGTACTCTTAAACGAACCTCACTAGGCAAACTATACCTAATTTCATTTTACATCACTATAATTTATGTGTTGATTGTTACCGAATTACCAGAAGTTATTATATGTAGGCTTAACGATTTCCCTTTACACCCCTAGCAATGATTTAAAGTCTCAAACGAATGGTGCAGTAAATCTCATAAATGTATTTATATCTGTTAGTTCACTAACGAGCACCAATACACGTGTAGTAAATGTATCTAGGTTAGTTGGTAAATCTATTTCGCACTTGTAGTAGCTTTAGTTTATGATTCACTTTACTATACTTAAATCAAGATCCTTGAAGCAACTAAAAGACACTCTGGAATTATCTATTGTATAATTGGAGGACAGCTCTTGTCCGCGCCAGAATGCATAGTTTTGTGTTATATTTATTTAAGTCGTTGTGATTAATGAAAAGACGAGAAACCCGTGAATTATTTGGTTGTGTTATGGGAAAGTACTAGGTAGTGATTAGTGATACTAGAAGTAGACACTGACTCCAAAGAAGTGATAGATTCATCATTCGTGTATACATTTGTGCAATTCCTATTTTCCAATTCAGTAGTAGATATGGTCTCCGCATCGGCGGGTGTAATACAATTATGTAATGTGATCGTGTACCTCGGCACTGATCACGTCGATTATTCGATTTTCTTAAGTCTAGTAACTTATTCAATTAAACTATGTACACTCCTATTAAGCAGTGTATAAATTATTATTTGTTATTTATCGGGTTTTGTATAGCAGAGAAAGGAGGAGTATTTGAAATTATCCAAAATATAAGAAAATAAATTGCCACATTGTTCAGTGTGCCAAATGTTTACAAATACTGTGCTTAATTTCTTTTTGTACATACTTTGATTTCAAAGCATTATGACTTCGACACGTAATAGCCGGACAGCAGACGTCAACGGCTTGAAGAGCAGTAATTGACTGTCGGGGAAGCCTTGATAATCAGTAATCTAATGAGGCATATTTAAAGTGTAGCCTAAAATTTAAATTAATTTTAAAGAACGATAATTGCGGCGAAAATCGCTAACTCGTCCTATCAGAATTCGGTAGAAATAGTGGGATTCGGCTAAAAGTTGGCGTGGTTGGAGTTAGTGCATTTGGGTTTGAGCTGTCCTCTAGCGGAGAAAATGTCGAGATTTGTTAGTCTGCTCGACTGTTCCGCCTTCTTTTGAGCTCGCCGTCATCTTTCTTTGGAGCGAGCGTGTTCAGTTCAGTCTGTTCTACTGAGCGAGAGAGCAGGAATTCAGCCGACAGCAGAGACTGGTCGAAGGTCAAAATGGTAAGTGCTCCTCCGGTCATTAGTGTGGCTAGTTAGTTACAGTCTATTTAAGTGCTCACGTAGTAAACAGCTTATTAAATTCCGTCTTCTATTTACTGTTTGACTGTAGACGAAGGGAACATCCAGTTTTGGAAAGCGTCACAATAAGACACACACGTTGTGTCGGCGATGTGGCCGGTCTTCCTATCACATTCAGAAGAGCCTCTGTGCCCAGTGCGGATACCCACGCAAGTCCCTTAGGCACTGTAAGTACATCAAATTATATACATAATAGCCGCCATATGACTGATTACATAGGTATTTAATTACAATTTCATTCGCGACATCTTATCTAATATCTCAACAATGTGCAATTGCAATGTACAATCGACAATGTAAGATCAGTTGTCAGTGGTCACGTTATCAGTGTCCATGCTTGATGTGACAAAACATGGACAAAGTTAAGGTGACTTGGCAAACGAATCGCTGTAAACTTAATGTCACGTTTGAAGTCAAGAGAGCTCATTCATTCAGAGCTCTTCAACCAACGCGCGTTGTTAGTATATAATATACCTAATTTTAAATGAAAGTTGCGATCGTTAGTTCAGTTTCGGTGGTCTTTTTCTATTTATGATTTAAATACTTGTCATTTACATGGATATAGTCCTGTCTCCTATTTAGCACTCTTTCCTGTCAACCAGGTCAAGAGTAATTATCTGAATGTGGAGTCAGTCTGACTGGAATAAGTCGGGACATGCTGTCCTTTCTCCTTTCGTTTCCGCTTATTCAATCCTAAATTAAATTGTGTTGTCTCATCTTCAAAAGGATTCACTTTTTCGCGTACTTTTGGTCAGAATGGAAGTTGAGGAGAAAAGCTTATGTAAATTTGCAGCGATAGCGAGCCGGAGTTTTGATGTTATTACAAGCGGACAGTGTTCTCCAGCGACATTGGGCACGGTTAGATGTAATTTTCAGACTGTCCCACGTTGCAGATGCGAACTAGTCCTGATATGGAAAGCTTTGATGCTCATGCAGCTTGATACTCGCGGCAAAACACGTAGGCTGGGATCCCGTTTTTCCTCTGCTGACACTACGCTACAAAACCCCTTGACCGTTCTGACAGCACAGCTGGAATCAGAGAACTCGGGAGTACTCCTGATCTTGAGTCAAATAAGTTCGGCTACCGTACAGACAGAGATGGGAAAAGGGTTTGTAGTGTTGACAGACTGAATAAGCATTTCATAAAGTGATATCTTTCAACCCGGAAAGGAAAACGCGTTTCCTTTTTTTGGTTGTTCAATAGACAACATACAAACAAACTCAAATTGATACCAATAAGTTCGCGTTTTAGAATATTCTTCAGTTTGTTTAATCAGTGAACTAATGACGTGCTGCCTTTTGAATTTCAGACAATTGGTCCACCAAGGCCCAGAGGAGGAAGACGACTGGTACTGGTCGTATGCGTTACTTGAAAGTAGTGAGACGCCGCTTCAAGTAAGTATTTTTGAAATTATTTGTAATTAGTTTTTTCACGAGTGTGTATAAAAAGCTTGTTTTCTGTGCATTTGTATTTGTAAATGCACTCTGTTATGCTTCTTAAGATTAACTTTTTTGGAGAAATCATTCACTCAAATGCAAATGCAAGCTGATTGAAGAAGTTAGATTACAGCGTAAATAATAAACACCCTTACTCACAATCAGCATTCGAATTTCAATGGAATGGCTGTTTTCCAGATAAGGGACAAAGAAAACATGACACCCATATAAAACACATGGAAGGAAACCCTTATTTCCTTCTGTGCATCCTGTCTTTGGGAACACTGACCAATTTTATCGCTACTTTTATTTTCATCGGTCATCTGCACTGTTTATTTATCTAGTTTTCCAGATAAGGGATAAAGAAAACATGACACCCATATAAAACACATGGAAGGAAACCCTTATTTCCTTCTGTGCATCCTGTCTTTGGGAACACTGACCAATTTTATCGCTACTTTTATTTTAATCAGTCATCTGCACTGTTTATCTGTTACAGTGATTCTAATTCTAATTTCGATTTTGTTTTTTCCAGGCATGGATTCACTGAACCCAAACTTGGACACAAGTCGAACAAGGCTGTCAAGGCGTAAACCAATATTTTGATTTGTAATTCATAATCCTTTTGAGAATAAAATATTGTAACATCAGATTTCATTCCGACACCAAGCCTATGCTTTTCATGTCTATTTCTTATTTCAAGGCCAATTCTTTGTTAATCGGTTATGGTTTTGGTTTATAGCAACTTTAGTCAATCATGTTTTTGCATATTCAATTCAGAGACTCCTTGGTGCGTGCGAGGTTTTATCTTAGACGCTAATTGAATTTGTCCGTGATGAACGACGAAAGGAGGAAAACATAGGAATGCGTGTACGCTTCGACTTACATAACTTTGCTCTCAATCTCACATCTCACTCAAACCCCTTTGCTTGCTAGCTGCAATTCCGCATTACATAAATTTTATCCCTCATGCTCGCTCGACTGCTTCGTTTTTGGCTTGGGCCGTTGTTCAATAAGCCCAATAATGTCTGTACTTCTGTGCTTCACCTGGTCTGCATCTGCGATCTGCAGCACTAGTGCATTATCTTCCGATCCTATTGTTAGTCCTAATACTGTCGTTGTGGTCGTGCTCCCCTCCCTCGCCGCTCCCTCACGTTGACTGAAACGCTGCAATAAGTACATCTAATTCTTGTGAACATTGACATTAGTACTTGTCAGAGAACTAAACTTGACACAATAGTGAGCAGTCCTCGTCTCGCTTCTCGCTACGCCAGAGCCAGTGACAAATATAAGCACGAATATTCGGCGTCAACACCTTCCCTGCTTATAGCCAAACCTTGTTTCAAGTTAGAGGCATCTGCGTTTCTGTTTATATTATCATTTCATTATTGGAAACATCAGTGTTCTGCTCCACTTTTGTATTCCTAATTGATTCGATTCGCCATCAATTGAATTAAAAAA